>SMGT01012337.1:262613-338938 GCA_004794575.1 Lanistes nyassanus
TTTAGGGGCTCAGAACTTCTCACTTCAATTATTAGGGGTTTTTAGGGGCCCCTAAATGGAGACCTCTAAATTCAGGGACTTTTAGGGACTTTTAGGGCATGTGCGAACCCTGTCTAGACGGTAAATTTTCTTGACTTACCGCCTTCACGGGGGCAGTCAGAGAACAGACTTCCAGAACTTACGTGCGAAGGAGGTGTGAACTAACGGTCTTGCGGAAAGGATAGACAAGATCGCGGACCTCGTAAGAGAGTGGGTCATGCGATGTTTACAGACGCGAACCCGAAAGACGCTTTGTTAGTTATGAATATCGTATGATGTAGCAGAACTCCGACTTCTTAAACAAGTGTCCCTCGCGACATGAGGACGCTTTTTCTACAGACGAAATCTGCTCAGTGAAATCAAATAGCTATTCACTACGCCAAGCCCGTGGCCTGGCCTGAGCTTCTCATTTTCTAAGTCGCCCTGTAAGGGGCTACTATCCAAACTGTTCCCTAAAGGGCCGTGTTAATCTGCCACAATACCACAGAGACTGCCACAGAGGCATAGCCATGTCGTCACACCTTCGTATGCGACAGCTTCGCAAAGTGTATCCAAAGTGTTTCTTGTCTGAACTGCACGTCATAGTAATCTTTGTCCAGGCAAGTTAGTTTACAAAGATGGCGTCGTGTTATCAGTTGGAGAGAGACTCTAGTTACTGCGACTGTAGCGACTACTGATGGAGGAACAAAAGCATGGAATAAAACGGGCGATCCTACCGCACATCTTGGCAACTAAGCAAATTATACGCTGCCCCACACCTAAAGAATATTGTAAAGTGTCATAAATAATAGTAATATTTCAACTATCTTTACTAACGATACCGTAGACACCGACAATAACATCAAACAAAACTATTTTATCTTTGAAACACAGCAGAAGTGTTACTTTTTTTAAGATTGTCTGTTTCGGTTGTCTGGCACCAACACATACGAGTTCGTATCGCTATGAGCCCCATTCCCGACCCAGGCCCTAGTATTACAGGACAGAACCAATGTTTACTTTAAGGCCCGTCTTAATCTGTGGAATATACCCCTCCTGTTACTGGGCTTTTAACATGCTTCAATCCGATTGGTTCACCCAGATAGAGTCAAGGACAAGGACGGTGACTGGCCGAACGTGACCTCCAGGAAGCAAAGGTTGCTGGGGAACCATCGTATCGCCAGCGCCATCTATAGTGGCCATGGTTTTTTTTTTGGTTTGGGGTCTCTCTTTCTTGTTTCCCTTTCTTTCAGCGACAGGGCCTACCCGTCATGTGAATGATGGTTCGTGCACTTTGCTGTTCAGCAGGTCTTTGTTGCTTTCCACTTGCTTGAGTTGCGCGGCCACGCGCGGCCGCCCAATGGGAGAGGGAATCGATCCGCAGGAAGGTTAGCCTTGCTGCCGAGATCCTTGAGGCGTAGTCAGGCGTGACGCATCCAACATGGATGTGGAATTTCAGAACTGAACCCTACCCCCCTCTGAATCCCTACCACCCCCACCCCCACCCCCACACACACAACCGCCGTGCTTCAGATGATGTGTATACAGTGGGCTGACCCAGGTAACTATGTCCCCTTCCCCTTTCCCCAAACCTATCTCCCCTCCCCGTCAGTGCGAAATCACCGCGAGGTGGAAGCACTTTGCTCAAAAAAACAACAGGTCGGTATACCCTAGCCCCGCCCCCTATCGCCTAAAGCACATCACCGGGGCACAAGACCACCTTCTGCGAGTGGCAATTTAGCAGCAAGTGAAGACAGAACACCTGCCATTCCAGAATCCGTTTGACCAGCCAGGATGATGTCCATTAAATTACAATGCGAATTGTTTTTTTTAACCGTTTCTAACAAATTTTAATGAATCGAAAACAGCGCTGACACATCGAACTTGGAAGAGTACAAGCAGACCCCTATTTCCCTATCTCTCTTACCCAACCTTTCCAAAACGCCGCTTTGCCAAAAACATTATATTTACGTTCGATATAACTAGCCCAACTACTCCATTGTTGTCGACGGCAGCTGGTGCCATATTTCATGCACCCTCTGGGAAGCTGTCGTTGTCAGAGTAGAGCCCCACAATCTTCTTCTACGCCCCAACATAGGCATCATGCATGAGCGAAGAACGCACAGCCCAGCAGTAGCACGTGGTCAGGGTCTGCTGTTTATGCGACCTTATCTCTTTCGTTATATAAATTTGTTTTTGAGTGAGGGCCGGGGCTGTGCGTGCGGAGGCACAGCAAGCGATGGGCAATACCTAGCGCAATCCTCGGGGACCTAAACTGTCCACTCTGTGCAATACGTCCGATTACGCTCAGGTCGCTGTCTTGCGGCTGCGAACTCTTCAAACCGCACTTGCATGTCATGAACTATGCAAACATTGCTCCCCTCCCCCAAACCCCTCACCCCAAAGCGCCAAATCTGCTGGGGGGGGGGGGATTTAACAATACCCCTGCTTTGCATACTTAAGTTCAATGGAGAAAAAAAAACTGCAAATCATTGAACACATTTCTCTACCGATCCATTTCCAAACAATATTTTGAACTCACAAAACAAATCCTTTTCGACCGTTCTAGTTCTACAGCCCTCATTTCATTCCTACCCACCAGCAGTCTTCCTCCACATCTTTGAAAACTTACAACCGATGTTTAAGTTTCTCTTTAAACGCTATTCAAAAGTCACGTGCGGTTTTGCACTTTATAGACAACAATGAAATTCTCTGCCTTTTGGAAATAGGTTTCAGAGGAAAAAAAAAATCACCTGAATCCCGTTCGCTGGTGCCCCGTATTTTCAAAGCTTCTAACGACCTAAAAGGCCTTATTGAACAATAAAATTGCGACTGTCCTTTTCACCGACAAATGGTCGAAGACCATGAAATTCTTAACAGCAAACCCGAAACTGTATCCCTGACTGCCAAATAATGATCTGCATCCCTGATTGCCGAGAAGTGATCGAAACAGGTCGTTTCCCCACCACCCACCTACTGCATCAACTACCCTGCTCTGAAGCAGGCGGCTGGCACTGGGCTGGGGTAAGGACTAAGCTTTACTGCTTTAATGCACTATTCATGACACCTCGGCTCTGGTGTGACGCGGCAGGCCGCCCATAAAAAAGCCCGCAGTGCTTGGCCGGTCCGCAGCACGAGCAAATACAACTTCATTTCCTGCGCCTGCATTATTCAGCGTGTACACGGTACTTAGTTCGCTCGCCCGACAAACTTGCCGCTGTGTGCAGCACGCGCCTCGGCGCGCCGGCCTTCACGCTCCGCAGGCGCGTTTTATATGGAAGCCAGGAACGCGATGGACGCTAGGTTGTGACGTCGGAGCTCCTAGGGTCAAGCGCCAGAGCTCTGGCGTCTGTGTCTAGCAACTGCTCGCCTTTTTCGCGTCTATAAAGCGCGCTTGTGTGTTTTGTTTGGAAGTCGAGCCGACAGCAGTCAGCCAATGTCAACGGGAGGGGGGGGGGCGAGGAGACATTCGTGTTCATTTTATCTTTTTCTGTCAACAAACGGGCATAGCTGAACTATTTTTCGGGGACGAACTGAGGTGGAAGACGCAGAACAGGAAAGGCGAGGGAGGTGTTGGGGGAAGGGATGAGAGCAGAACTTAAAATACTAATCTTGGCTACTACGATCCTGAAAATGCAGAGCTGCCGAAAATACGAACACTGACAAGTGCAGTGCCAATACTGTTTGATTAAATCAAGTGTTATCATTCCCTCCGTCTTTAGAGTGGAATATGGACACACTAGGAAGCACGGTTACGGTAACTTATGGGCAGGAAACTTATTACGTTTCACGCGAGAGCAGCGCTAGACGTCGTGTCCCGATGCAGCCCCACGACTTGCCAGCCAGCGAGCAGACAGTTCAACGGCACGCCGTATGTCACATAACACAGGCCGTATCACGATTAGAGATCTTCCATCACAGACCCCATACACTTTCTTTCTCCTTGCTTTTGCCCCCACCCCCCAACCCTTTCTAATATTTTTGCTTGTTCTCCGTTCTCTGCCGAGCTTCTCTGCTTCTGGCTACATCTAAGATGGTCAGTCCTCAAAGCTAGCAACAAGTTGACGCAGACAAAATTCCTTCATCTTTGGCACTGTTGTTCAAATCCCGATTTAAAAAAAAAGGGGGGGGGGAACAGGGAAATGAGGCATCGCGCTTTTTTATTTTAAATCCCAAGTCAGACGCCTGGCACTTAACCCCATTTCAATTATAAGCCTCAGATTCACACGCTGCTCTCCCACACTGCACTCTGTAATATCCAACATAATATTAATAGACAACAACAACAAAAAACTCTTGCTAGGCTCTGTGGCAGTTCCGCCCGTCAAACGTCAGATACGGACAAGAGATCATGATCACCTGTCACAGCTGGCGTGAAACAGGTGTCCACGAACTGCTTGCTAAATGGGCACATATCCATCTACTACAGATGAAAATCATTACCCGCTACACGCAGGTGGAACAGGTTTTTCTTTGCTGGTTTTCTCTCCCTCCTGCGGAATGTGTAGGGTGCTAGGTTGTGACAAACCATAACAGTACTGATCACTACTCACAGCTACAGTTAACAACAGCTCTTTTCACATTATTAGCCCTGTTTTCATGGACAGGCTGTTTAATGGAACATTAATAAAGGAAGTTCTCTGAGTAACTTTTCATTTTAAGTGTCGGACATGCAAGTTAAACTGACAGTGTCACACACACTTATCGTTTCATTAATTTGCAATTAGCAGCATGTGTTGTTCACACATATGAGGAAAAGACAGTGATGATGACAATACTGACTACTCGTACGGCTACGCATGTGGGACTCTTGCCATTTAAATTAGATTATACGCACTGTGTGCGCTTACCAACGTCAGGGCCTCAAGAGGACTGGAAGTACTGCAGGAAACAGTGAAAAAGCACAGCCATTTAGGTCAGACCTCAGACATCGTGGCTGGTGGTTTATGGCCAGCAACAAAACATGCCAGTTTTCCGCAGGCTTCGAATAAAGCGCTAAATGTTTTCTTACTCAACAAGAAAAGCGCGGTACACAGACTAAGTGTTCCAAGTGAAAACATCGCTTCCTGAGGTTAAAATATTCGATATCTGTCCGGAGGATATGAAAGTATTCGTAACTATGACGTTCAGCTGGCCCCGAGAAAAATAGTCCATTTTTTCTCTGTGTGTGTGCGTGCGCGTGCGCGCGCGAGCGTGTATTTTCTGCTTCTCATGCCTCGGAATCCCCAAAATATTTATCTTTGCTCTTCCAAAAACAATACGCTTCTGTTCGTATGCAGGGCTAGTCACTGTGTGGGTGTGTGGCGCGGGGCTAAGGTGCCGACTCTGATCTTATTAAGCAACTGAGCAAATTGCTGGTTGTAGAAGTCGACACCAGGTGGGGGAGAGTTAAGCAAAGGGGGAGGGAGAACCCGTGAGAGTGAAGTCTCCTCCGTTGCAGTGAAAGTCAGAGTTCCCCATACTAATGGCGCCATTACTACGGGCACGGCTCGTCCCCAAGGGCCACAGCTGGCCCCACAATCAAACTACCAGCAGCGGTCGTCATGGAAATCAACCACTCAGACCGCGTGCCAGATCACAGGGCGTCGTTCGTGTGCCAATCGATGAGCGGCCCCACTGGTCCCCTATATACCGTCTTTCTACTTCAAGCCTCCCTTTAACAGATCCACTTCAGTGCAAAATGTGTTATGCTCCTTCAGATGAACGAGTTCAGTTATGTACTAAATACAAATTGTCACACTGAGCATAATCAAGGGTCTTGCCCTAAGATACAAACCCGTAGACTCCTGCAAGGAGTTTAGATGTGCTGAAAAAGAATTCCTAAGCTGTTTGTCACGTACGTGTACATATGACCATGGCGTCAAGCCTGGCTCCTCCAATGCTTGAAGGGTGTAAACTATCTGCACTCCCAGATCGTAACAGTAAACGCCATCTGCTGTGTACATCCTTGGCATACACCTGACCTGACTGACTGTCCCCTGCGCCTATAACAGATCTGAGTACACTCTATAAACTCCAAACATCAGAAGTCTCGTAAGGCCAACCACAATCATGTGCTGCCTGTCAACAATATTTACATCTGACGCCCACTAGCATTTTTCGACGGTCAGACTGCCGTTTTCAATCTACCCACCTACCTACCTCATTCAGGTACAATTTTTTTAAATGACTGCCTATCCGCATTGCTGAGAGTCACAGGAAAGCTATGCAGTCTGCGAGAAAAACGCCGTCGTTCGGCGAGAGAGTAGCTCATGCTCGGTCTAGAACATAAGCGCGGGGACAAGCAAGCGACTGCTGAACATGTCATGTATATCTCTGCTAAGAAAAATGGAGATCATTTCAATATACTCCATCTACAGCCAGATGAACACAACCACGTTATACATTTTCAACAGGTGGTCGCAACATAGGCACAATCAACGGTTCCAAACTTTTGATCCACGGTTGTTTTCTGCAGCCCTGTGCACTCCTTTCCCGACTCCGATTCTAGAACTTCCATTTAAGAACAAATCAAGCAGTCCACCAGACTGAAGTAATTAGACTTGTTCCTACAACTTTCTTTTTATCCCTAGTTTCTCGTCCGTCGCGCCTGTGTACATTTACATGGTTTTTATCGACACTGGGATCGCTATACAACTATTTACGATGCCCGACACTTTACTGTTTCCAGGAATCGAGACGTCTGCAAAACCACCTTCGTTGCCGACCAAAAAAAAAAAATCTCATGATAACCATTTATGGCTTTCAACGACAGCTTCTATTTCACGATTACATACATTTTTGACCCCCAGAAACAATTTCTATTTCTTAACTTATACTGAAAACAAAAAGAAAAAACTGAGGAGTTGGTGATTTTATTTGAGTTTTTTCCTTTCATTCAAACGGATTTGAATCGATTAATTTTTGAGAACATAGGTACAGTGAGTTTTTGCACAATGTGTGTTCCTCTGCCCTGCTCCATTGGCGTCGACAAAAGCCTGGCAACTGGCGGGCATATCATGATTTTCCAATCTCCAACGGTCGTGCTGCAGGCTGTTGTTGGCGTACTTCTCGTTCCACCTCCTCCATACTCTGATGCGGCCGTCGGGGTGGCTGATGATGCAAAAGCGGTTGACATCTGAGAAGACGATGTCTCGTCATCGCCGCCATGTTCGGTTCAGGTGCTGCTGGACCCATTCTCTATGTCGTGCAGTCAGCGTTGACCGACGTGGAGGACAATGGCAATACAGCTGTCGCTCACACAACCGGCGACGGTAGTCTGCCAGCTCCATGGCTCCCGACATTGGCTTGAGGCGTCTCTGCGGCCGGGAGGAACGGTTGACAAAGGTAGTCGCGGTAGATCTGCCTGTCCTGTTGTGCAGTCGTGACACGAGGTCGTCTGCTTCTGACTCCATCCCGAGAGCTGCTAGTGGCTTGAAAGCGAGCCCACAAACGACAGATTGCGTTAACTGCCACACCTAGTGCATGTGCGACGACGCTTGGGTGGTTTCCAGGATGCAGTCGTCTGACGGCTCTTTCCCGATCTGTAGTTTTCAGTCTTGGAATTCTTCTGCAGCTGACAGGTGGTCTGTCAGGGAGCGTACGACCATCGCTTTTTATTGCTAGTTACTGGCGCCCTCTGTTCGCAAAGAAAGTTCTACTCGTGCTGCTTGTGTTCACGCTGCACGGGTGAAAACTACAGTCCGAGTTTAGCGCCCCAGAGGGAACACTTTTTTGCGCCAGGCACGTCATTATCAAGCGCTACACTCAATAGACCATGCGACAAATTAATTTTTGATGCATCATTGTACCTCAATGCATGAAATTTAACTACTCTTTGCCCGTGTGTCAGTTTGCGTGTCTTTTGGTTCCGAGTATACTACAGCATTTTTGTCTGCCATCTCTGAAGACGAACGCGTCGAACAATATTAAAACACCTGTTACCTACTGACAACCTGCATTTCTACCACCTGTCTCAGCTTTTCCACTCCATTCCCAAGCCCCATAAGTTCGCCCGAGTGATTTTGTATTCCAGCCCCATGCTACTGTAAATACGTCTGGCCTGTAATGGACACCTTTACCGCCCATGTCCCGTAATGATCGCGCATGCTGCCTACAGTAAGCAGTTTTCCTCGCCTTCTCCCTCCTGTCCAATACACGATATCAAGCCACTTTTATTTTGTTAGAAGCTAAGCAGCCGTTATCTGGTGTGATAAGCCCGTTCCACTTGGTAACTGCACAAAACTCGAAGTTTAAAAAGGGTAGCTTTATATTATCCAGCCAAAACTGCAGAGACCGGATAGAGCTGGCTTCTGAGAATGGGCAACTGCCCCATGGGTTAGCGAAGACAGGAAAGCGAAAAGAAGGAGTTGGGCACGATGGTGACCCACTCCCCTACGACAGGGTCACTGGACAACCTGCACCTTACCTTTAAGCCAAAATTAGACACTAAATAAAGACTGTAGGCGGCAGCCGAAAACAATTATTTATCGAATGCGTTCCTAATAAAGTCCGAATAGAAACTGCTGCAACTATCGCGTTTTAATTCCGTTTACCTGCAGCTCGAGGAGAGGGGCCCCACAAGACATTAAAAGCCCATATCTCCTCTCGAACCCCGAAAAAGCCTTCGATCGCCGCTAACGGCAGGCCCCCAAAGCCCATCTCTCACAGAATAGGCGCAGTTTCATAAACCAAAGCAGCGAGGAGTACTACAAGGCCCTGATGTTAAAAGCTGCTAGGGTCAGAGCTAAGCTGACGGCACAACTCTGAACCACTGGCGCTTCTCCGAACCCCGCCTTTAAAGCTCCCTGGGCCGCAGCCAGACTATAACACGGACAGCGGAATGGAGAACACAGGGGCCCCCGCTTCCCTTAAGGTCTGCAGGGACCCACAGAACGCGACGACCCCGTCTTGATCATCGCTTTTGAAGTTAGCAGGGGCTTAGCGATCTCGCAGCTAACAAAAATTGGCGACAACTTCTTTCCTCACCGTGTTGATGTGTCTCGCTGGAAATTGCCGCAACTTCCGCACAATTCACTATGCTAGGCGGGCAAATGTTATCATCCCCGCCAAGTTTGCACACGCCGTTGCGCGCCGAGAAAGAGCAATAAAGTCCTCGCCACGCCTGAAAGCTAGAACAAAGGGGGCGGGATGGGGGAGGGGTGGTTCTCGCTGCTTGCTGACACCCTGTTTAGAACCCAAGGCGGAGTGAGGTATGATCAGATCACGGAACGGGGAGGTTTAAAAGAGACACTACCTACATCCCTGCAAAATGTAGACACAAAGTGTAAAGAGTAATAATTTGTGCAAGACTTTTCCGTTTACAAAGTGCTCTAGAGGGAGTTTGCTTGCACAGGGTCTGACACTGCGTCTGAAACTTTCCTCAACCAGTAACCAGAACCCTAGCACAGCACTTCCCAAATGGCGATATATACACACAATTATGAAGCTGACGTATGTGACCGTCTGACATTTCTCTGATATTTTGCCTTAACTTCTCTGACCGTCGACGCCAAATAATAAGCTGCAGCCCAAACAGATACACGCATTTGCTGTAAAGCCTGATACATTAGCCTGTTCCTTCTACCATGTTTCAACGCGCGTAGCCTGCGCTACACCCGAGTTTTACAGAACGGATGAACGCAAGCCTTTGGAGCTCTGATACCACCAACTCGTACCCTTGCCCTTCTGGTGCCTATGCAACTCTCTCGTCATGCCAGGCCGTTCGGTTCTGCGGCACCTGATAGCAAAGCTGAAAGAATGTGAGGAATGCATGCACGCAGTGCGAATGACAGGTATTCATCAACGGTGACATCAGTTTTGAAAGCTGAGAGCATAATACTGACAAGGCATTCGTCACCCAGGAGGGCATATTTGCCTCAATCAAGCACAGCGCTCTCTCCGTGCCTAACAGGGCCGGGGCAACTTCAGCACCTTTGACGTCGATGTTCATCCAACGATACTTCACAACGCTGTTCCCGATACCTCTCAGTAACAATCGATCAGGTCAACCTGAATAGGCTGACCACGTCTGCTACAAAAAACCCCGGCCAAACTCGCACACAAAGCAGCTGTTTGCCTAAAGGGGAGAGCAAATGGTCATACAGCAGTTTAAAAGTTCTTGTGCTATGAACATGATGAATGTTTGTTCCAGTACTATCATTCGTTGTCATCCAGACGTCTTCCTCTTTCTGTGTTCACCACTTCCACACCTCTCTCGTTTCCCCCTCCCCGCCCACAAACCTGAATCTCTCACTCTCGCATACAAACACCCCACACAGAATCAAACACACACACACACACACACACACTGCATGTATGATTGGGGAGAGTGACTGACAAAGAATGCGAACTACACAGACACACCCAAGACACATGCAAAATTACCACCACCACCACCCAAAAAAAAAAAAAACTGTCGGTGAGTACTGACCTTGCCCATGCACATTCTCTTGTTCATGGCGGCCAGAGCTGCGGCGGCCGAGTGGTGGTCGTAGAACTCCACGAAGGCGTACGGGTCGTTGCCAGCCTGCAAGCACACCACAGACCATCCGTCAACATCACGCTTCCTGCACAAGTGCCGTCTGCCTCTAGCTCAAACCACCCCAACAGCCAGATCTTACCGCCTGTAATACTGCACACGCCCAAGGTTATAGTCCCTTCGTCTGTCCTGTTACGGGACAGCGAAGCTGTTTGGAACCTCATTTTCTTATCCCCCTTCCCTCGCACTCACCTGCAAAGTGTGGATAAGAAAGCGAGCGGGGGGGGGGGGGGCTCAGACTGTGCTTTTTCAATATATTCACAATAGTGGCTATCCCGTAAACTCGATCGAAGTCAATTGATGACAGACTGACAGGATTAGCGTCGTCGAGTTGAATAAAACCCAGTGCCTTAAAAATGTGGGGTCCACGTAAATGCTTGAAAATCTTTAGAGTTACTGGAAAAAAAGGGATGGCCTGCATATTTTGGGATTTTTTTTTAAAAAGTGCATCCATTTTGCGCATGGCTGGAAATTTCTCGGCATCCTTTCCAATTTCTTTGAGTAGCGTGCGTTCTA
Organism: Lanistes nyassanus; assembly: GCA_004794575.1. Classification (NCBI taxonomy): domain Eukaryota; kingdom Metazoa; phylum Mollusca; class Gastropoda; order Architaenioglossa; family Ampullariidae; genus Lanistes; species Lanistes nyassanus. The sequence goes on from SMGT01012337.1 coordinate 273,667, forward strand.
GGAAACCCTCAGAAGCCAGTTCGAGCATGGGACGAAAAGCTCTAAGACATAATATGTTAAGTAATGTTGCTCACAAAACAACCCATCCCCACCACACCAAAACACATGCATATCTTGCAAAAAAAAAAGAAGCTTACATCGGGGGTCAGTGTTAAAGAAAACATACACAAGTATTTCTCAGCAGGCCCCCGCAACAACCGAGCTAAACAAGCTTCAGTGATCATCTACCGTAGTATCCCAATAATAATCATGCGTACCTTCAACGCTGGCAAATATTGTTACAACCATCAGTGACTGCGAGACAAATGGACAGCCTACAGCCTTCCAACGTGAATGAAATGGATCAGGTTGCACAAGTGTTATCTCCGTTGCCCACATAAACTTAACCGCAACACAGCAAGCGAACCTTAGGCTGGCATGCATAAGAGTTTGTATCTCCTGTTCCTACGTAACTGTGGCGATACGAACGCTCCTGCAAGCCAGTCCCAGACTGTAGGCATGAAAATTAGAAGGACCCTTCTCATCAGGCTTATGCCAGTAGGCCTAACCACAACGCGGCCAACTTCAAATTTTAAAAAACAATGTACTAAAGTCAAATTCAAAAACCAAGTCACTCAAGCCGGGGAGGGGAGGGGGCAGGAGAACACGTGTATGTTTCAATCATTTTATTTCATGCAACACAGATGTCGAATTTTTCACAACAGCTCGATAACACTGCATGGGCTGTACTGAATCCTCTCTTCCTAGACTAAATTAAGTCGTCAAAGTAGCAGAACTCTAGCCATCAATCATTAATCGTTTAACACTGTCGAGTCTCGCCCACTCGCATCTACCCTATGCTCAAGTCACTTCCTTGTGGACTTCGGCCTATTACTGCACACTTCAGTCTTTTCCTCAATTCCTACTTAGAAAGAATGCTACTAGCTCCTTACTTCCATTGGTTTCTCTCTCCACCCATCCTAGACGGTAGACCCCTGCGCGATAGTTACAAGTTTTTGTTTTGTTGCTTGGCATGCATCTCCAGCCAAATGGCTATATGCGAGACTCACACGAACTGTACCTCCGTCCTTCTGCCAAACTGCTAACAAACACTGACATTATCTGACATAACTGCTGGCAAAATCGTTGGCTTCAAGACAGAGATCGCTATTTAACATTCAAGCACCAGTTTAATAATGAAGCGCCCAACTCCCATCCTAAAGGAACCTCGCGCAGCTGGTGACGAATTACTGAAATGTCTGTCGAACAGCTGGCGCAAACAAACCAATGGACAGGTGGCAATTCAACCAGTGATCTTTCGATCTCTAGGCGAGTTCTGCACAAGTCAAATAGTATGTGCACATTTAACAGTGCCATGCATCACCCACATATGTGCTCAATCAAGCTGCAGCACAGTAAGGCCCATCGAGATTGCCACGTGACCGCATTTTCCCACACAGATCCAGTCGGAAGTTTCCAAGGCGTTGTTGACGCCTTTATCTGGGAACTCCTGGTAACTGCCAAGACTACCCCTCTACTCGCTCGCCGGGTGGCCACTGTACTTGGCGTTTAACACAGGCCCCTTCCTGTAACAATCCAGCTACAACTGGAATTTGGACCATTAAAAAATTGTGGCCTGAAGCACAAAAACCCACTGCCTCAAGGGCGAAAAACCAAAAAGGTATGGATATTAATCTCACCCCATCTCCTCCATTACCATTGATCTGTACAAACTAAACAAGGTGAACAAATAACTACAGTGTGGAATCTGGGTGGATGAAGGATTCGGCACCCATATCAACGGTTTGTTCTGGGGTCCGCCGACCTGAGCCACGACTTCCAATAACTACTACCAATTCCAGATACAGCTAGCATCTAGATAGCCGTATGCTATTCAGACAAAAGGACGAGAAGCAAAAGGACGAGAAGCAAGCTAAGTACAAGTTCTGTTTCACAAACTGCAAGAAAACGTGATGGGGGGGGGGTGGGGGGGAGAAATTTCATGCCGTAAGTAAAGCCACAATAACTGTTCTCTGTTAGCCCACTGTTACGTGTCGCGGTGTACGGGTTGCTGCACAGGCAAAACAAGAACCATTTCGCAAACATCTAACAAACCATTCTATCCCAACGTGTTCAGTTTTTCTAGACTGCATGCGAGTACACACGATACAGCAAGAATAAGGGTCAGCCTGATCTTGAAAGGAATGTGGCGAGAGGGGGCAAAAGCGGGGAAGGAGGCGTTGATCTATTGATTCGAACCAAACACCTACCACGAAGAAGTCTAAGGAGCTGTACGCAGGGTAAATCCAATCCAAAGAGGCGTCCATGACTTGCGTTCGTTTCTTCACCACGACACACCTCCCTCCGACAGAACCACAACGTTAGCAGTGTTCGACGAAAGTTAATCCAGCAAAGCCAAAATGTTCGTGGAACTTTCTCCGCAAGCGTACCAGCTGTCGCAAAAATACAATACTCGCTGTCCGGGTCAGGTCATCAGATTCAACGATCTAGTTCTGCCGCCTATCAGTGCCGGGCAATGTGAAATACAACACGTGTGTGTGTGTCCGTGTGTGACTACACGCCACGCGGATGACTCACTGCAGATCTCAACCACAGGACACTGGAAGGAAGGGGGAAAGGGGAGGCTGAACAGAGCGTGAATTTGGTCTCAGGAGGAGGAAGTTACTAGTGGGGGGGATATGGGATTTCTGGCGCCCCAGCCCCCTACCCCAACCTTCAGCGGGCGAGTGTTGACAGTTTTGCCTTGTGAACACTACAATGGCTGACAGCAAAGTACTAGCTATGCAAGAGAAGGAGGAAGTTTACAGAGTGCGACGCGTCAGTGAACCAAGCTGTCAATGAGCTGTCCGATGCACAAACGAGAGCTCTGTGCTCATCAGCACTGCCATCTACCCCCCCCCATCCCCCTGACCCTGACGCTCTCGCCGTCAAGACAGTACAACTAGTACATCATACGTAGAGAGATGAGGAAAAAAAATCTCCCATGAAGTTCTGACCGTCAGGCCAGTAGGCACAGTAAAAAGAGATGGGGGGGGGGGACTCCTAGGAGACGATGAGATTTATATTTGCGACAGGTTTTTCGTCTCCTGTTCTGTGTCAAAGGGGTAAGGGTGACAGGGAACGGGTTTCTCGTTCTGTCTGCGGAATTTCGCTTAATAACATCTCCCCGCCCTCCAGACCCCTTCCCCAAGCTCCATTAGGCTAGTGCAGCAATGCAACCGTCTGGTTTGTTTGACCCACTGTCGTCGAACTATCTGTCGCAGGCTGGCACAGGTAGCCAAAACTTTCTTTGCTTCCATCCAATATTCAGCGCCTAACAACACGTCTGTGGTACGCCCACCAAGAAAAGCAACGATGGAGAAATTCGACGGTATCGATAACAATGACGTAAAGCCGAAGTTTAACGGACACAAAGATCACTGCAAATCCACTGGCTTCGGCCAACACGACCCCTGTCACAAGCCAGTACTAACAGACAAAACCCTGAGAGGCGGGGATGGGTGACTGAAAGTTTCAGTGATTAGGGAACAGCTGAAATCAGGATCGTTCTCGTGACTTCTCACCCCGCCTCCCTTCCCGACAGGTGTACTGCGAGCACCTGCGCAAATGTCCTTTCTGCGTCGGAGATTCTTGCTCGCTAGATATTCCTCGTGGAAACGCCAGCTTAGGACTGATCAGGAAAGACGACGAATGACCCGAGATAATGACAGATGGCTGACCACAGGGCCTCTGACGTGTACACCTTGCGTCGCTCGCCTTGTTGGCGTCTATAAAGCTCGCATCTGCTCCCCGAATCCCGACTAGGCAATGGCAATCCACCTTAGCTGATGTAAAACGACAGGCCTAACAATTCCGATCAAGACTTCAAAAATGTCTTAAGACATCCAAAAAGCCTGTATAATCTGCAACATTTATGGACCTTTTTATGGGTGAAAAATAGAGGACAACGCTGGTCCAGCCCGGCCTTGCTGTCTGATGCCCCACAGCGTTGCACAAAGGGCAAATGAACACCGCATGCTGCAAGCACAAGGGAAAGAGACTCAGGAAGTTACTAGAAAGTATTACCTGGGAAATACCTAACTCATCCGCATATTCCAGTAAAGCGAAACATCTTTTACTGATCTGTAAACTAAATGGAAGGCAACCTGTTTATCTGTATCACAACCCTGCATATTCTTTTGATATATCTGGATCTGTCGTCCGCTAATACCACTCAGCGCTCGGTTTGAAGTACCAGCGTCTGATCAGAACAGCAGATTTAACCAAGCTCAACTACATGGGATTTTTTTAAAGAGAAAAACTCGCAGCTTCATTTTTCATATTAATACAACTTTTGAAATATGGCGAAAAGTCCACCTTTCCCAGCCAGACACAAGACAGTTCTAAAAGCTTTAGCCAAAAATGTTATTGTTATCTTGAGGCCGAAGTTTATAAACACCAACATGGGATTGTTACGACAATAAAGGCAACACGAGTACACTTTTAGAGATCGACCGGCAGTATATAAAGTGAGACAGCGTTTAAACACTTTGGGGGAACACAGCGAGGGCTAATGCGTACAAGCCTTTTTGTAAACATCACCTGATATAAAACTGCACACAAATAAGCGCAAAAAGCAACACAACGGAAGCAGTATGAAGTCCTTCGTTATCTTGTCCAAAATGTCCGGATTCGGAAAGAATCTAAACCACCACCACCATAGACGCCTGGGCGAGAGTGCATCCACGTAGGGACGGACGACCCCCCACCCCCACACACAAAGAGGACCCCGTCCTCAACGAACGGCTGGTGACAAGGCAAAAGCAGTCCACGTACATATATCACCACTCCCGCAGAAGCAAACATTGTGCAGGAAATCGAGTTTTGTTCTGGGGCTGACATCGAAGCGACTTTCTGAAAGGCGGGGAAATCGAACGACGGACACGGCCGAAAAATAACTGAATGACAGTATGGAGGCACAATTTGCAGCCCCCCTCCCCGCCCCGCCCCATCACCACAGAAATGGCTTGAAGAAGACGTCCGTTGTGATGTTCTCGCATTCCTGGGAATACAAAAAATTCATGTCTTTCTGTGTGATGTTCAGTATCTACTTCATAAAATGAAAATGAAAATAAAAATCGTGAGCAGCTCATCCACGACAGAACTGTTTAAAGTGTCCAGCTGTGGGATTTGGTTTTGCATGAGGAAGTGCTTTACAAAAAGAGGTGGGTAACATTTTCCTCACGCGGGTGAAAAGGCAAAACTTTAAAGCACGTCATATTTGGACTACTTTTGGCATGTCCGCCTCCCTGCCTGCCTGCCTGCCACCCATTTTACTGCAAGCGTCGAACGACTAGGCGAGGAAGGACGGGGTACCGCTAGTGCAACTGCCTCTTTTGATGGACAGGTCTGCTGCCCCAAACCAAAAACAATCAACACCTGTATGCAAGTTTGCTAAACGTGTCCATAGGTTTGGTGTGCCTGCTACGCGCGCAGAATTACACAGGTCGATGAGATACGCGGCTTTCTATACATTTACTCCACTATACTGTCGAGAATTGCACACCCGCCTTTCTCTGTAGCCTCCCTCCCCTGCACAATACTACTGTGCACTGCCATTGTAATAACTGTGCCACGTGTACCGCTATCGTGAAGCCAGGGCGAACTACAGGTACCTGGGGACAATTGGGGAGGGTGGGGGGCGCAGTAAGAGAATAACGGAATAACGGAACGCAGTGGTCTGGTCAATATCGTTATCAGCTGCTAACCCGCCAAAAAAAAAACCCCATCGAGGGGCACCCCCACCTCCTGAGCATGCTATTGTCAGCTTTATGACTCGTCGCGCACGTGACGCCTGCATTCAACAGCTGCATGTCTATCAAGTGCGCGTTAGTCCGCACCTCCTAATGTAGTGGGCTCTTTTCTCGGTCCCATTCGCACTATCCTGACTAGCGAACAACATCACCGCCTCCCACCAACTCTTTCCTCCACCAATAAAGCATGGCCATACTATCAGTGCACTACAGCACTCATGGCTGTTAGCTATCACAGACAAAAATCATACAAGGTAACTAACCGTTTCCTCAAAATAGCATAACACGAGACTGCCTGCACTAGTTACCATCACTCAATTGACGCATGCCTACTGCATGCTGGCAAACGCTATCATGCAGGCGTCTGTCACAAGCCCAGCTGTAGGCAATTCAGGTGTGACAAGGGCGTGAGCCAACATCACAGTCCAGGAACAATCACTGTTGTCACCATATGAACAGACCTAGCAAACCATTTTGAATCGAGCCTATTGACGGTGGCGAAAATTAACAAGCTTTGAGCATGCTCGCTTAAAACTAACATATACTGGTGCATATGAGCATAAAAATAGTCTCCCTCGCCACGAACAAGTTTAACACTGACAACGATTTAAACTGAACACAGCACAGCATACGACGTATAACTTATAACGCAAAAACCACGGCTAGCGCTTGGGGGTGGGGGCGTCTGTGCAAAAGGTTCCACTTAAGACCCACCCATCAAAAATAGCTGTTTTGTGCAATGCCCCCCCCCCCCCCTGCTCAGCGACTACACGTCCCGTTCCCACGGCTCGGTACTTACAGCGTTACTGCCTCCCCGTGTCGACTTGCGTGTCACACAGCTTTGTAAGCCTCGTAATCATATCGAACACGCGCTTCCGTTTCTCTTTACATCTCGCGTCTGATGCTGGCTATATAGAAGTCAGCTATAAATAACCATGATATCAGAAGCACTCTCCTACCTCTGTTTTCCTACGGCGATAAAACTTGCGATAAACAATGCGTTATCTTTAGTTCCTTCTTGAAACAAACATACCAAAGTCTATCGAATCTCTCGATAGTTACGCCGCATAAGAGACATCTCTTCCCTGCTATGTAAGCCAGTCAGCTCGCCCTCCGACACAACATAAAATATCTTCAGTTAACAATGCTTGTAGAACATTTGCTTCATGTACATTTAAAGCTTTCTCTCTCTCTCTCTCTCTGACACACACAATTTGAAACGTCCATGTCATGTGTACGAGTGGTTATCAAAAACGGAGTCATAAGAACTATTATTCTTTCTATACACATCCAACTTCGGCGTTCTCGAATCTGAAATAAATACTCTGCTAGACAGGAAGAAAAGCAGGAAGGGCCAAGATTTAGTCCTGACAACAAGACCGGATCTATCGTGAAGTGATCACAGTGGTGTGGGCCCCAGACCCAACAAGTGCCGAGGCGTCCCGCCAAAAAGCTCGAGACAGTAAAGGTACAAGGGAAACAACTGCGTTTTCTGGCCTGGAATTAAGAAAGGCAAACGGTGAGTCCTATCACGTCACAGCATTTCAGGTATTACGGATACCGTCACACACTACCACCAATAGCAAACACGAGCACACTCGCACTGACACGAAATACTGAATAATGTGTGCCTTTACAATATACACGCCTTTCATGACGAACCTCTACCCTTAACCACTCCTCCTGCTATTAACTAGCAAACAAACAATTATGCCTGGAAACAATCATGCTGGCAATTCTGCATACCCTTCATGGTAACGGCAGAAGAGGCCTTTCCCCCATTCCTTCCACCAGCCATGCCGTGCTTGTAATTACTGCATGGCCTTTTGTGTTAACAGTGCTTAAGCTGGGCGCACAGCCAAATTTTCACAATGTGACCTGTTCCACAACTCTGTTGAATGCACTACAAAACCCATTATTGTAACCCATTTTCATCATATCCTGTAACATTAACAGAGACATTATCATTAGTCTGTATTACAAAGGTGCCTTAATCCAGTGGTGTATAAAGTCTGTTCACACCACACACAAAAAAAAATCAAAGATTATGAATGACACTCTTAAAGTATCGGCCATACAGGTGTGGCACTGTTCACCCAAGGATTTATATGTTTTCAGATAAAGGTGTTTGGAAAGAAACTGTTCTTAAAAGGTGCTTAGAGACCAACATGACCTGTGCCATGCAAATGGGTTCTGATTTGTTGAGTTTCCATGCTGTAAATCTCCGAGAAAGTACTGCAGCCCACAGGTTTTGAACCAGTCTGTGCCTAGGTCTTCACATTCAAAGGCCCATGCTCTTATCTCTCAGCCACCCAATTTCCCAATAAGGTATATAAAAGCATCAAGCAAAGAACCCGGTCAAGTAAATCCTCTTAGTTGGCTGTTCATTGTCCAGTCAGGAAAAAGTCCTTGTGGCCAGCCCTTTCAACATGTACAATGTGCAGCAAAAGTGTGTGTGCCAGACAAGGTCATCACAATAATATCCTTGGATATCACACTATCAATCCCAAGCTATGCTAGGGGCCAACCGAAGTTCTTAGACAGCAATGTCTTGGTGTCATCTTTCTTCTAAATAATACTGGTTTAATGCAAAGCCTAGCAAAGTCTTACAACTAGGAACACTTGACTAATTTGTAAGGGCAAAAGTAGAATAGAATGAAATTGGGACGGAAATGCTGAGAAAGTAGTGCCAAACACTAACCATTCAAAAATAGCAAACATAACACACAGTAATGTGCAACTGCTGCTGTGTGCATTCTTTGCACGTCACATAAAACATAAGCTTAAAATCAACATCAAAGGATCAACCACAGTATCATTATAATGAAGCTAGTAGAACTCAAGGTAAGTACAGTGCCATTATAATGAAGCTAGTAGAACAAGGTGTGTGCTACTGTTTAAATTAAATGTTACACTCATAATCCATTATGAAGTGTACATAGCTGCCTTTAATAATCTTAACGCCTGGACTTTGCTGCTGTCATACAAACTTTGTACTTCTCAAATAGGCAACCTTGGGTTATACTATAAACACAAAGCTTGAAGTATGTTTTGCTTATTTTTAAACATGGTTTGAATGCAAATTCTCAGGGGGAGCAAATAGCCAACTGGTTAGAGTGCTGGCCTCCCCACTCAAAGCAGCTAGCTTGATACCTGTGTAGCACAACAGTTTCCCCACTTCATCCAGGTGGAAATGTGTACCTGACCCTGGGATTAGAGAAGGTAAGGCAGTGAGGGAGAGGAGATGGGTACTGCCTTCACAATGCTAGTTCGATACCTGTGTAGCACAGCAGTTTCCCCAGTTCGTCCAGGTGGAGATGTGTACCTGTCCCTGGGATTAGAGAAGGTAAGGCAGTGAGGGAGAGGAGATGGGTACTGCCTTCACAATGCTAGCCCACAGAAAAGTGTTGTCTAATACACCCCCTAATGGAGCTCAAAACCACCAACCTGTCTTGGAAAAGAGCAAACAAAACCTCCACTGACAACTGTCAGGACCTATGCTCCACAAGGAGGAAAAAAGGCAACTTTAAGGTCATGGGACATCCTTTACCTTTAAAAAACCCACTACAAATACACCTGCAGAAGAGATATACAGTTCCTATGTTAATGAAGAGAGACTTGTTTCAGAATGCCATTTCCACCAAATCCTATTTCCAAAACAACCCTACTGACAAAGGCTTACAGGTGATTGCATCTAGTGAGGTGATGTGATCACTCACTTAACCAGACTGCTGATGGCTTAGCACTGTGATGGAGGGGTTAGGGGTGGGAAGAGAAGATGAAATGGGCTTTCCCAGACTTGACAGCAGATCTGAAACTTGCACTAGTTTTTCTTAATGACAGGACCGAAGAAGTTAATCCATTCCATATATTAAATTCCTTTTTTAAAAAAAATGTCATTTAAACTGAAACATCCTTTCCAGCATGAAAAATTTTGTGCAGCAAAAGCAATACTTACATACCAAGAAAGCAAATTCAAAGAATCCCAAAAGATTAATTTACAGAACAAAAACATCACACTTTATTATTTGCAAAAATAAATGTGATGCAAACAGCATCTAATCCGAACTGTGTTCAGCTGCAACAGTGACATTTTCTCAGATAAATCTGTGGTTTCACCAATAAGGGCAATTGGTATCACCATAATTTAAAAATGTATATACTTTTTGATAGATTTTTCAACCTACTACATAAAATGTTTTCAGTACTGGAAACATTTCTGCACAACCAGCTTCAACCTACCCCCAAAACACACATTGCTTTCCTTAGCTTAAACATTGAAAGGTACTCCAACATATTTGTCATTAAAGCAGAAACATACTGCAATCTTTCAAAAACATTTAACACACAATTATCACCAGAATGATTCAAATGATTTAACTTTAACCTTTTTTACCCTTTGCCTTTGGTGTAAATATGCTTCATATGGGTAAACTAAAGGTATAGACATGTTGAATCTTCCTCATCCACTGTCATTAAATTATAAATATTTAACACTCAAAAATTGTTGTTTCCACTAATAGTTGCTTAAATATAGATTAGTAATCGGGAATGACCACCCCACCACCCACCTACCTCCAAAAAAAGAAAAACACAAGAACAAAACAATTTCAAATAAGATTTTAAAGAACATCCTTACCCAAATTATTCCATAAATTTACTTTCAAAATAGCTGCTTTTTAAAAACATAATGAAATCTAGAGCAAATAGTCCAGCTCAAGTTCAGTGTAAGACCAAGACCCAATTGGAGGCAAGCAGCTCTTTACATCCCCACTAGTTCTGTCATTATTTTTAGATCAACTCTTGAGACGTTTTCAAATTTATTGTCAAGGGATCACTTTTGGATGGCACAATGCAATCACATTTTCTGCAGAAATTACTTCTTAAATTTGTGGTCAGTCAACTAAGAAGCCATTTGCACATGTTAGGTATGGTTTACTAAAGGCAAATCACTATGGAGGGAATCAACTCTTTGAAATCCATCACTTTTTTCCATACAATTTATGTATAGAATCTGTAGGAACACCAAAACATTTTTGGATATTCTAATGCTTGGTTATTAGTAAGAACCATCACAGTAATCTCTGTATGATGCCTTGGACAATGACAGTGAACCAAGCCAAAATTAAAGTGCAGAAGCACTAGTGATAACCGCAAACGGTGTAATTGTATTTTGAGACTTTCAGTGTAATTTCTGCACAGATGTAATACACTTGGTGCTATGGTGGTGAGACCTGCCACACTGAGATCTTTCCAAAGGCTTTGTTGAACAGCATGTACTGTGCATTACAAATAATGCACGTAAAACAAACTTTGAAGTTCTCAAATTTGAGTCATTTCTGGTTGAAGTTTGGGGTTTGGTTTTTTTGGGCAGATTTTGTTTCTTTACCCAGTTTCCTTTTTTTTAAAGCATAATTATCCTTTTGCACATAAACAGGACCTCCTCGGTGGTCTAGTGGTTAAGGCAACCACTGCCAAGATGGAGGTCAGTGATTTGCCCCCCAGCCAAATGATACCCAAGACTTAAAATTGCCAATCTAGTCTTGCAATAGCCGCCCTGGTAGATGTTTTGCACTAAAGGGAACAGTGCTTGGATTGGTTTGCATGGCATCACCACATTGTGATGGTGGGATTGAAGCCTGTGTTGCGACAGCAGTCCCACAAGTGGCACCAAGCAAGCATATTATCAGCTTCACATATTTCCAAAGCATCTTAAAAGTGTTTAGAATGATTTAAGACGAGAACATTCTTTTGCCTCGTTACTTTGTGCACAGGCATGGTACTGTCACATACAGCAGTGAGCTTAAGGGAGTAGTCTGTGATGGAACTCATGCTTAAATGGTTTAACCTTCACTAGACTGCTTTTGACTGAAGCTTTCCTACACAGAGTGCTGTTCATTGAACTATAAAAAATGCCTAATATAGAACTGTTCATATTTATTTAATTTTATAAATGTTTTATGTATGGTTGATTCACCTTAGCTTTCCTCCAGGTCCTGTTTCCCACTGTTTTGTCACTCCCCACCAGTTCAATACTTGCATAAATTGACAAATCCTGTGTAGTCATAAACCTCTTTATAACTCATTTAAAAAAATCCCTTGCTGTTTACTGTAATCTTTTGTCCCTTAGCTCACCATCCTTTCACATCAAGTCAGCAACAAAGGCTGTGTGTAATGAAGGCAGGAAGGGAAAACGAGATGGAAAGAAATCAAAGCACCTGGGCCAGGAAAAAACCTTGACGACCAGCCTTATAAACAGACGTTTCACACTGAGAAAGTATTGGCCCCAATACATGATTAGACATATTGCACAAGATGTGGCTAGCAAAAATACTACAAAAATCTGGCTGCATGCAGATATACGGTGTTTAGAAAGCCTCAACTGGTTTTAACTTTCAGTTTGACAGCAACTGACACAGGCCAGCACATGTACTAAAAATAGGATGGTCTTACATGGCTGCGTGGTCTTCAGCACTACTTTCTTTTTCTAAAGTTATTTTCAGACTTCGGCCTGGTTGTAGAGCTTTGCAGCTTGACTACTCCATATAAAAAAAGCTCAGTTGAAGAGGGATGATGGGAGGGAAAATAACGTGCCTCAAGTGTGTGTGTGTGTGTGTGGGGGGGGGGGGGGGGGGGGGGGNNNCGTGTCAAACTGTAAACGGACTGTAAGACAACATGGAAGGTTTTTACCCTTACCTCCTAATTTTATGTCATACATGTTGACCAAGATTGGATGTGACCCCCCAAAAAAAATAAGAAAAGAAAAAAAGGAGACAAGGCTTAAACTGATGATTGTATAAAATCATAAAGTCATACAGACAGCTGCTATTTTCACCACTTGAATGAGCTTCCAGTAACTGACCACTATAATTAAAAGAAAGCCAATGCACAGTAATTGAAAACCACCGCAGAATCAAAATCTAACCAGTTCTTGACTCTTCTTCACAGCCCCCACCTGTCTTAAGGTCTGAAGATTTGTATCCTTGGTTTTTCCTCCTCAAACCATGTGCAGCTGAAAGCATCAACATGGATTGAACAAAAATTCGCCACTCTTGGAAACTGAATTTGCTTCCCTCCCAGTCTTGCTGGTGCCTTGATACTCAACAATGAATACTGCTGCCCTGATGCAGCTAAACAATGAAAAACAAAACTCTTGGGTCTATTTCTACCAACTACTCCTTGGTGGATTCCTTTTAACTGTTGTCCTAAAGTGACGAAATTCTGGTTGCATTTTTCTCAAATAAATACAAGATGGAGGTGTGCATGTGGGATAATCCTGGAAAGATTATGGTTGATTTGACACTGCTGATCATTACAGGTTAGGCCAAAATTGCAGTGTATTATTCACACTTATTTGTGCACCTATTTTGTTTTTTTTTAAAGACACGAAGCAAAGAAATGCAGTAAAATGTTGTTAAGGCATTAGCTTCAGAATGCCAGAAAGACTGTAGTGCAGTGAGAAAAAAAACCACAAAAAAATGGCAAAAAGACCACTACAAAACTTCTTTACATGGTTTAGCCAAGAAAACAAAATATGTGTCATCCATAGGGACTGTAGGAGTTAGAACAAGTTGCAACAAAAGACCACCATCTGACCTACAGGCAATGGCTTTATCATCGTCTTCCCCCTCCACAACAGGTTTAGTGCATGTGAAGTGTCTAATAGCAATGGCAGCAGGACTGGCTGTTATGATGCCTTGTATGATTTTGACATGATAAAATACCCAACAGCTGGACAGACTGTCGCAAATCAATTTTAGTGTGTAACAACACTTGGCAAGATCTCTTATATGCTGCACTGCGGTCACTGTTTGGTTTGTATTGCTGACAAGAAGCGATGCTTTCTGAGGACTTCACAACTCATTTGTCACATAATACTAACTGCCAAAACATTTTTCCAACCATATTTTAAACTTTTTTTTTTGACTATAAGAACCAATGCAAGAATGATCAAATTTCTTCCCTCATCTGTTCAATACTTGCCAAATGTTAGCTGATCTGGCACCATGCCTGCCACAGTTAAAAAATATATGGTGGATTAACAGTGGAAGTGGACAAAATGACTTGTTATACAGGGATCTGTCTCTTTTCTTTTCAAATTCTTTCATGTGTTCTTTTCTTTTGAGTAATATTTAACGCCTCTACTAATTTTCCAAAAAATTAAGGATGTGTGCAAACTTTTCATACAAATTACAAGCACAACAAAACTGGTTTGGGACTGTTAAGGGATTTCCCCAAATGTGACATACTGACAATTACAAAACATTTCAAATAATACATGTTGTGACATACTGGCCAAAAGATCAAGGCTCACCATGTCTGCCGGCTTTAGAAAACAAGGAAAAATCACATGCCCGAATTATATATAATAAAGAGCATCTGTAAGTGTAAGGCACCAGATCTTAATACTTTAAGTTTAAGGCACATGTGCACACACAATGCAACACAAGTGCATGCAGATTCTGTTGCATACAAGCTACCCAAGTAGTTGCAGACAGGCTAGAATGAAATCTATGGGAGAGAGAACGGACAGGTTTTTGCAGACAGGACTGAATGAAATGTATGAGTTTTTTCAGGCAGCGTTGGTAGCTAGTCGATGGGGCGAGGCTGGCTGAGCGGACCAAAGAAAAAAGATCGCAGACAATAAGTGCTAAGCCTGGTATAAAGGATGCAAAGACAGAGGTCTGCAGTGTAAAACAAGAGACAGCAAGAGGGTGTATAAATCTGAAGCAAGTTAGCGAGGTAGGCAGGAGTGGAGTTGAGAAATTATAGCAGAGAATGACAACTTTTTATTAAATGTTTTGAAACAGGGAGCCAGTGGAGTGAACCAAGAAGAGGGGCCTTGTGATCAGCTTATTTTTTCTGAAAAATGCAAGCTGCACTCTGCTCTAAACACATTGAAGGGCAGATGATAGGGAAGTGATGTTCAACATTATGAGAACGAATAATGCTCAGCAAAAAGAACCTGGCCAAGCAAGATTTACAGACAGCCAGGAAGTCGATGTTTTGGGGCATGGCCCCCTTCTTCAGGATGCCACAAACAGATAACAAAATAACAAATAAAAATCATTTAGCTGACAAGGACACTGGTCATGCATGGTTGATGGACAGGAGGAAAGTGTGGAAAGAGGGAAGAGGCCCCAATAGGACACAGCTTTCTAATGGCTGTAGTACTCCTTGGCACTGATTGGTTTAGCACATTCTACTTCCTATGCTCTTTCCACTCGTCCTGAACAGGTACTTCCATTCTACACCTGACTATGTTGGAAGTGCGTGTCTAGGGTAAATGGTGACAATGACATCTTTATCCCTCCAAATATACGCCAAAGAAAACTGTGGCTTTCAACGTCAACCTCCAATTCCAATAAAATACTGTGGACATTTACCTCAAACAGACTTTGTTTTTTTAATATTTAGAATCTGGTTGCAGTATTACTGACACTGCCTATGCTATTATTATAATCGTTTTTTTTAAATTTTATTTGACTTTCAATATGAAAAACTTAGCTCTAAATTTACCAGACTACTCCAACTACAGGAAGTATGTGCAGATGTGGCGTTCACTTTTCAATATTTTCCCCCTCCTCCATCAAAGCACTTTACAGGGTTGTAACTTCGTGAAACCAGATTATACAAATTAATAAAAATAAACCATGCAGGCACTGCAGACACAATTAAAATATTACAAAGGAAAGAATAACAAATTCATGTTTTATAAATATATGACTGATCCTAATATGTTTAAAAATAAACACAACCGTCTCAAGTCATTCTGCATTAACTGGAACACGGCAACTCTGAAAAATCCTGTCTTGGCAGAAATTATTACACTTGACTGTAATGACCAAAAACGAACAATGCAGTTTCAAGAGCAGCATTTCTCATAGTGAATTTTCACACTGCCAGACATCTCAGGGCTGTCTTGACAAGTATATCTTAACTTCCTGGTCCCATGTTTACTTAAAGATAATAAAAACTGCAAACGTCACAGATCTGTATGTTACAAAAAATATGTTAGGATCATGAGATCTTATTATATGCATTTAATTTTGGGCAAATAAAATATCACCAGGCCACTAAAGATTAAGATGACTAGGGACTAGTACTTCAAACTGCTTTGTTCCTATGCTACTGTGTCTAGTACTAATCCCTGACAAGGCACCAAAATTACCTCTACATTTCACAAAGTCTACTAGGCTGAACAATTATTTTATACAAAGCTGGATAAATAAAACAAATCATTGCATGATCCTCCAGTCTTCAAAATAAAAACCGGATGTAGAACATCATGCTTGGTTATACGGCCGGAAGCAGATGCACGACAATCAAAAACCGTCTTAACTCTTTTATAATTAAAAATTAAACGTTTGTGGTATGAAACATTTAATTTAACCATATTTATGATCATATTTCAAACAACCTTGAAAACTTAGTTTTCTTCTGCCCTAGGAACACCAATTTGTTGAAGACTTTTCGATCAAGCCATCGAAGAATGCTTGCAAAAAGGATTCAAAAAATTAAGGATCATCAGTAGTACTTACCTCGTGGATAATTTTGCAGCTTTTACACGGGCCGATCTGGCCAAACAACGCTATTAAAAGCGCTTCTGAGACGGAGGCGTCCAAATTCCCAACGTACCTATAAAAAAAGGACAATATGTGAGCCTCGGCGATTGTGAAAGTTTGAGCAGTTTCAACGCGGTCGGTTGGGTGTGTTAAGTTATAACTATGAAAGTAAGCTGAGAATCGCGATACTTACAAAGTTCGTGGCTGTCCCTCCTCCATTGTGCCCTGAAAAATAAATCAAAGTATAAGCTTTGTTTAAGGGAACGACAAAATATTTTAAGTTTGTAAGGAATAGATCTCACCTGATATTGCATGATGGCGACGCACTACACGCGAAACAACAACTGCGCTTGCGCTCTAGAGAATTCTGGGAAGCAGCGCGAACAAGTATTTCTTCCGCTTGACGCGGACAGCAGACGACAAGAAAGTCACCTTAGTCCTAGCCTTCACCTTCTGTTTTTAGTCGAGAGCATTGTGATATATATTATTAACTGGCATCCACGCAGTCCAGAATTGTGGGAATTTTACATATTTATTATTTACTCTTTGGTTTTTAATTATTAAGAATCACTCATGCAGCACTGAGCTGATCTTTCATGAACTCCATGGTTACAAGAACAAAGAAAAATATACGTGCACATGTGATGGTGCCTATTCTTCACTTTGAAAAAAAAAAAATTCTGATCCCGTCCGGGTAAATGAGAATGTTATATTTTTAGCGTTCCTCAACTGGAGGTATAATTAAAAATGAAAGAATAAAGGAGACTGTCTGTCGTCTGATTGTACATTTTTGTGACTAAACTGCATTTGGTTGGTGTCATTTTCGATTTCTGAAGTTGTACTGGGTCCTAAACCTAGACCTATGTTAGCGTTATCAAAATATATGTACCGATTATATTAGCTTTGCTGCTGTAACAGAATGCTGAACAGTGCGACGGTGGCGGTGGGGTGAATTAAAAGTGTCTGACAGGGATTAAAAAGTTGCAAAATCTTGAGTAGTCCGAAGGGTAGGTAAATTGTAAATACATTGAAAATTCCATTAGTAATGCATATTTTTTGCGGAGTGGGGGGGACATTTCTCGGTAAGTCATTTTTAAGACTCCAGACAAAAGTGATTGTGGAGCTTCTTGATTACAAACTTCGGTTAGTGAACGACAAAGAGAGTTGGAGGCTATAGGTCAGCTACTGTAACGGTGGGCATTAAATATATGGAGATGGGGTGTCCAATATGAAATTTATGAGCGCACTTGTTCTGATCAAGTGTAAAAACAAGCATGCAGCCAGCATTCATACTTTAATTAGAGCACGTATAAGTGATGTAATGGAGATTTTCATACATTCAGGATGGCTATGTAAATATCTTTGTGAGTATGCTTGCTTTGGGCTATGATTTTCTAACAATAAACTGCGCTGTATTCGCCGTTAGGTGCATGCGTATAATAATTAGTCCCCATCCCTCTATAGTTTCCCCTTAAATTGATGAAGTTGGCCCACATGATGGAAGAATGGTAGGCTTATAGCATAGCTGATAATTAGATCTTTGAGTGCAAGGATGGGGAGTTTTCAGATAATTGTTATTTCCCCCTCTCTTTTTCTGTCCTCTGCTCTCTTGCTGTCACTCACTCGCGCACGCCCGCACGTGCACACCCGCACGAGCACACTCCGATTAGCTCTAACACCTGGTCGACATGCGTAATGTATGTTATATAAATCCGCACGCCTGAACCAATCCGCACCAAATTCGGCAAGCGGGTTCCTTTTCACCCGCTGATGGTCATAGGCCATATTTCGACCCTGTACCTAGCGTACAGCGTGCAAGGGAGGTCACCAAGGTTCCCTTTCGTACGAAGAGTACTGTCCCTTGCCTTGCTTGAAAAGCCGAAATTCCCCGCTGCGTGTAGCTAATCAAATGGCGAGTTTCTAGGGAAGGGGGCATGTGTTTCCTGGAGAGACGGCCGGGCGGGGTTAGGGAAGGGTAAAGGGGTGGGGGCTGGAGAAGGGGTAGGGGTGGGCAGTGTATGAGGCTCAAGATTATCACTTCTCTGTGTTGACTGGCTAAACAGAATTGTGACTTTTCCAGTCATTAAAAAAACAAACCGGACAGCGACGGGTCCCCTGGTTAGAATATAATATAGTCAGGCCACAACCATGTAGTATGTCATTAAGGGTTTCGTGACCGAGTCTTACTTCCGACTAAATGATTACGTCGGAATATCAGCTCTAATTAACCATGCAAGCTCTTAAACGAGAAACTGACGGTCCATGAATACTTTTTTGTGGTCACTTTTCCTAATGGGCGGCGCACGTGGATATGTTGACATCTTTACAAGTTTTGCCCGTTAACATTTATATACCCGCTGACCTATGTCGATCACGACCCCATGTAAAGCCAGCGACCGAAAACCAGTTGCTTCATTTATGTTGGCTGGAAGCTTCGCAAAACCTTGTCCATCGATCGTTGTAGGCATTGCCACATAACCTTATATTTATGCTTTTGGGTGAGGGTGGGAAAGGGGTAATTCTCTGACTCATATTTAAATTCTTGACAATTGGTTTACACGTGTGCAACAAAAACGTTTTTCTATAAAACAAAATCATAATTTGGAGTGCTGACCAGAGCAGAATGCCCAGTTTTGCTGAATGTTGCGAGGCCACATGCAGGTACCGCTGGCAAATTGCTCTTTACATTTTTCAGACCAATATGTAACTCCCATTTCTAAATTTAATTTTCGGCTCCCAGCCGACCATTTTCCATTTTAGAGTTCTTTGTTACTATCTAAACGTCAAGATTTCACGAGAGACGGTATATTGTGCCTCTCACACAGAACATGCGATTATGCCACTTGGATCAATCAATTCTTACAAAGTTTTAACTTTCATATTTTTTAAAAACGTATTCCGTGTTCGTCCCACCCAGAAGAACTGCACCCATGCTAATCAAACCTCTTTCAATTCACAAGGCACATGGACGGCATATTGGAGTCGGCGCAATCGCTTTGAATATTCCACCACCTTATACATTGCAGTCCATGCACCTAGTGTGGAAATATACTTGTTCACTGTCGCCCGGCCACACAAAATCGTCACGTGACTTCCTTCTTTCCAAAACCGCCGAGTACGTGCTGTCAGTACAACTGGCCCCTTCCCGGTCTATTCCTGTCTGTCTCTGACAAATACAGCAGCAGAAGCACCGCAGTGTTGGATGTTGTTAGATCTGGTATATAGAGGGGCGTGTTTACAACACCCTACTGATTCTACTAGAATGTGAGTTAATGTGTCTGCAACAATATGTTGATATTAGTTTGGAGGGAAGGTGCTTTCAGTTTCACCATGCGCTGATTTGATACTGGGGGCGGGAAGGGTTTTAAAGGATCTAGGGGAGGAGCCCTGAGCGTGTGGCGTTCTGGGGGGTGGGGGGACTGGTGGCGTTGTGCTTGCTGGAGAGCGTCATCTACCTGGCGGTCCGTTGTACGTCGGTAGTCACCGGTTCGCCTCGTCCACAGGGTGGCTGATATCCCACTGCCGCCCTTAATAGTCCTCATACAGTTCTGCTTATCTCTACCTTAAAAGTTTCATACTGGCTTTAATGTTCTGTCCTACATATAAATCTGGTTGGATGATCACTCCGGGTCTACAGCGTTCGGGACTTGTATAGTATACTGGAGGGAAAGGGGGGCAATTGTGCAGTGTTGTTAGTCTGCCAGACCTTGGACATCGTGGTGATTGAGCAAAAACAACAGACTTTATCTAGCGCCTGTCACTAGGCAAAACAAGTGTCGAGCAAGAACGTTAACTAGCTGAATGAAACAGAAAACTGAAATCTAATTTGTCAAGTCGTATGACAAGCTATTTTATTTTGCGCTGTTATGGGCCACAGACAAGTTGCTTAAACATAACAAAACGTTAAGCTTGGACATGAAGTAAAAGGTGCCCAGAATATTGAATTTGCTGAGTACTGGGAATTTAAATAAAAGGCAACACAGAAATTCATGATTGTGAACCCCACCCCCTTTCTCTCCACTGATTGATCTACAAGATGGAAGCTTTCTCTACGGGAATTGTTTTACGGTCTCTTCATTCTGCAGATTTCTTCTAAAAGGAAACGGTTCTCATGCTTATTGCTCATTGCTAATACTGAGATCTTTATTGTGTTCACTTGTTTGCTTTACTTAAAAACAACTTTGCATCAATACACTGTGAAGAGGGAAATTTTTGTATTCACATTAAGCCCTCTGAGGCATCGCCTGACACTGCTAAAGCACAACAGTTTAGGCACAAGGCACAAAGGAAAACAATCACCAGGTTGTAAGGGAAAAGGCATTCCATGACTTTATAACCAGTAAGTTAAAGCTTCATACTATGCATTTATTTATACAAAGCTCACATGTTAATGCATATGTCATGACATATACAAACATGCACAGGCATGGAGGTGCACACACACACACACAAAGAAAACAACATATTAAAACATTCTCATATTCCTTATATATACATACCAAATGCCTGGACCTTTTTCCAGGAAGGACAATCTTTGTTCAGTTATACACTCATATACTAAGGCTGGCACATTTTGTCAGAAAGATAAACTGCTTTTCAGTAAACACTTTAGAATACTACACATAATTTTTTTTTTAAAAAAAGGACCTTGCAATGAAGTGGTGACTTCTCAAGTGTTTCCTTTTTAGGTTATAGATGCAAATTATTTTCTGTAAAACCAATTAGTTAAGCCCACAGGTACAACCAATGCCTAGCTCATGCGAGAAAGAATGAAACAATTTTGTTTAATCTTTTTAACACAATCTGTGCAATTGAAGCTTCCTCTTTTCGAACCCCCCCCCCCCCAATTCTATATTTAAAATGACTCACAAACTTCGACTTACTTTAAGGAGTAAATTTTAAGGATCTAACGGAAAAGACTTGTTATAATACATGGAACATGTAGTCAGACAGCATGCACAACATGCCAAATAGGAACAAAAAATGGTGGGTTGGGCTGTTTGGAAAGATTAGCATGTTAAAAGTTTAGACACATTACTGTAGAACACCTTTCCTTTTGCTTCCTTAGTGAAGTGTATGAAATGTTGCACTATCAGACGTTTGATGCATAAGCACCCTGAAATCTTGCTGTTGTCACTATGTTATGTTCTGATTAAACAGAATAAGCACAAATTTTGAAAGCATGATTCTTGCTGTTGTGCGCTTTATAATATCTTTATTCAGGTGTTATGTTTCTGCTCTAGTTTTTTTTTAAACGAAGTGTCTACTTAGCCTTCATCAGCATATGCATATACTTTCACTTATTCTGCACATCCAGCCATGTGTATGTCCAGCAAAACTTCCATTAGGTGGGTTGAACCAGGATGTTAATTACCATCTGTAAGTGCGCACAAATCAGAAGCAAGTGACAAACACCTGGCAAAACTCAAGGAACTTTTCCATCCTCTCATCTTAGCATTCAGAAATTGTGTATTTTATGCACAGAACACAACGCAGCACGCGCGCACACACACACATACATATTTGCAAGAAAGTGCTGGCACAATGAGAATGCACATGCACACACACAAGGTAATTTTGAGATGATTTAGAGGGTTTTATTCTATTTTCTCTTTTCTTTTTTGTAGTGAATCAAAGATGAGAGTTTGGAAGCAAGAGTGCAGATACAGGCAAATTCCCTTAATACATGTTAATACATGTCCTCATCTTTCCTCCTAAAGTGCAGATCGTACTGGAAGACCCTGAAGCTGGTTGTACTTATACATGTATATTAAAAAATAATAAAAAGATCTTGCAGTACAATACATGCCAATATTTAGCAGTAGACAAAGGCATCTTGCAGTCCAGCTGTGGTACAGGACATATTTTTATTTCATCTGACAAAATTTCTGTTAGTAGAAACTGTTAAAAAAAAAGACATCAGATGATGGAAGTCACTCGGAACAGAGTCAAAACTATCTCCACTTGTAACAAAATAATAAAATTAGACTTTTTTCATTCTAGAACCTAAAACTGTATCAGATTGACTCAAAACATTTTGTTGAAATGCTTAATGTTTTAATAAGCAGGGTGTTGCTACCCCAACATAAAAAAGGGAAGGCAAATTTCAGTTGGGTGTGCAACCTGAAAATCAATTTCTATTCACATTTTCCTTCTCTTCGAGTTTAACTGGCCCATTCAAATTTTGTTTGCTATTTCAGTCACATCCCCAGATCCAGAGTTTAGAACCTCAGGGACAAAAATTTGTACCTAGGGTAGAAATAAAATTTCCACCCACCTGAAGTTCATGCACATGAACTAGCAATGGGTGCAGAATAAAATAAAAAAAGAATTTCCCATGCACTGTGGCAAACAAAACAGGGAACCCTAATCTGTCGACTGACTCGATGCCATAAACATACAGCCATTCCTCCTCCTCCATTTCACATAAGCATGTGCTCCGAGCACACAAGCTGGGTCAGCAAGCATTTCATTTCAAATCATGCTGCCACATATATGCTGAGGTTGTACAAAAGCTATCATGGATGGCTTTGCAGGTGAGATGCTTTGTATACCCTGCTGCACAACACCTTGGTTGTCATTAACATTTTCAAAACAGGTGCTTGACGCTACAGACAGCGGCTGTCGATTTGCTGCAGTTTAACAGGTTAGATACATCCCATGACTTAGGGAAACAGAGTTTGAAAACCATCTTTGCAGCCTTACAAAAAGGTCATACGGACTGATATCAATGGAGATGGTTAACCTGCCATAAGCAGGAAGCACGGAAATCAGACGCAAGTCCATTGCATGGTGAATGGAGGAGGAAGATCGCCACAATTAGGAATCAGACAACTGGACATATTCTAAAAACTTGGTTTACGCTGCCGACCATATGAATCATGTTGTCCGCTGAGGGACTAGTTAGGAAGTTTGAACGTGTACAGACATTATTGCCACTGACCCATCTTTGTGCAGATACTCCGCTCCACCTACGACTTCACTCCCAGTGATGTGGCCTTGGTTTGGTTTAGTCTTTCAGTGATTTTAAGTCACCATTAAATCTACGTCATGGCAAGCAGGCGGCCCTGTGAACAGGACCCACAAACAGAAAACCTATGAGCCCCAGACAAGATCTGAACCCATTACTCGTGCTTCTTGCTGTTTTGATGCCAAGAGCTTAATCACCATGTCATCAGATCAACCTTTTCTGCCATAGTTAAACAAGAATCTCCTAATGTGAGGCATCGACAATCAATGAAGTCATGAAGTCTGTTGCGGATATCTTTTTCAAAATATTTATCACATTTAGTGCTGCAGAGTCTTAGTTTTAAGATGAGAACTGCAGACAGAGTTGTTGCAATCAGGCAGATCGCTCTGAAGACCAAGCTGTTAGTTCAGTCCTGCCTCACACCTTTGGACCAGAGAACACACACATGAGCAAGCTGACATCACAAATGTTCATGATAAGAATCGCATGGATGTCAAAATGCTCTGGAGTCACAAAGGATCCAAAGTCCCTCAGTTTGTTATACTGGCTATTTGGACAAACTTTAGCTTGGAACAACCATCTGCGCCGATCTGAATAAATTACAGTCATGTCAAGGTTGCCAAACCCTTACGATTTCTTGGTTTCTGTGGGTTCTGGTCGAATAATCTTGAATGTGATGAGGAATTCCGGATAAGCCTGAGAAGGAAAACATAAAGACAACCATAAATAAATAAGTAGACAAAACCATTCACTTGCATTTGACCTAAACAAACTGCAGACAAAGAACCATTTGTATCCATGATAAATATGATGATGATTTCATTCAGAATATATACATACTCCACTTTTTTCCATGATGCAAATTAGGTGTGTCATGTAGTTATGGTACATTTTACCTACTAGCTTTAGTAATGTTAAACTTTCTCTTACCCGTACAGACCTATAGATGCCTGAAAGACTTGGCTGTTCAACAACTAAAGTGTTCACCGGACTCTGTTCTTACCTAAAGAGTTGTCTATTTCTAACCCCCATATCAGGCAGATGTATATCCGATTTTGAAGTCTACACCAGGCAGATGTATATATGGTTTTGAAGTCTACATCAGGCAGATGTCAATGGCAGCCTTACCTGTTCACCCCGGTAGATGACATACTCCGTGTAGTTCAAACCTCCTTGCGATGGTCTGCCTGTGACAGAGTGGTGACCAGGAGGAGCATGAGCCATCTTCATGGCCGAGAACTGAAAGAAGGACTTCCCCAGCGTGACTCGGCACAGCAAAAGCTGCCTGCACCACAAAGGAGACAACTCTCAGGTCTATCATTACGTACAAATGAATGTTCTTATCACACCATAATCTGTTATTCAAATGCATGTGCATATGCATGGATAGGGTGTGTGAGTGATGTATGTGTGTATGCGTGGACTGCATATGCAGACAAGTTGCGAAGAAGCCACGGGGGAAGTGCAAGCCAGAGACAATTATTACGGACGTATATGCACATCCCCTGCAAAATCTGGGGAACAACCATCTTTGAATTTTTTAAAAATCCTAGGAGCAGTGCTGCATACATAAGACTATGCAGACATTATATGCTAGTTTAAAAAAAGAAAAAGGATTTTCAATTACCTATTGCAGATGTAGCACGAACGGTCTTTGTGTACTGGACAGCCAGTGCCTCCACCAATACCGTAGACATACTGATTACTCTTGGATGAATTTTCCGCAAAATATATACCTTAGAAAGAAACCCACGCATTAAAAGTACTTCCAAATATTAAAAACACTTTTGTGCTGGAGTACAAAAAGAACAAAATAAAGGGGGATCACTCTCAAGCATGGTTAAAATTAATAAATAGAACAATTTTCCATTTTGTTCAGTGAAAGAAATGAGTGGGCAGAAGACTGTTGTGCCAAGCATCGGGCACTTACCTGCTCCAAACATACCGCCAATGTAAGCATGCCTTTCATCGAAACCCTTGTGAACAATGGCACTGATGAATGGAGAACCATGAAACAGCAGATGCTCATTCGGCTGGCCATGGTTTTCTTCCGACACTTCTTTCCGTCGATGAAGGTATTTTTCCAGCAGCTTCTTGTTTCGGATCTTCTGCACCTGTAACATGCAGCACCCAGTTACATGTGAGGCTGTTTACTGCCTATATAAAGGCAGATGCAAAGAGGGCAGAACTTAGCTAGGCACTCAACAGTCCACATACCAAATGTCAATAATTACATGCAACTGAGGCTTCACTGTACATCGGATGTGCCCCAGCATATGCCTATGTTTTGTCTGGGCATGCACATATGCTCACTCTTACTTCCAACATGCTGAAAATTACAAGTATTTTTATGACCCCCTTACAGGCAGGTTTATACAATGTAAGGGGAAAAGATTTCTTTCCAAACTGTTTCTACATCACCCAACTAAAGACATAAAGACACCGGGTTTCTATAGCACAATGAAGTGATCATCCAAGGCAAACTTTGTGGATCAGCCCCATTAAGCACAACATCAAAACAAATTACAAACCTTGACAATGTCATATCTGTTAAAGATTCCACCCACATTGTCTTTGTGATCTCTAAGGGTGCTCTGCATCTGGAGAAGAAAAATAGTTTTGATTTCAAATGTCGAAAAAAATCCCATGCAAAAACCAAACTGAGGCCTGCCCAAAATGCATCAAATATGCCCTCTCCATTCACATGGCAATGCTGAGTGGTAACACGATTCTTGTGTGAGCCCAGCAAAAGTTGATGTCAATTTAGAAAAGATGTATGGAGATAAGTAAACCTGTGGAATGTACAATTAGTTAAGTCAGTTACCTGGTCAGTGACAGTGATAAACTCTGGATCATCACAAGTCAGGTCAGCAAGGACTGTTCCCTGGCTGGCCATGCCAACTACTGTTCGAATACCTGTCACAGAAATGCTTGCTGGATTTAACGACCCTAAAAATATGAAGTAAACCATGCTCACTTTATTGACACTAGGGTATAGAAATGCAGGAAGATGCTAAATAGTCTTCATGTACTCCCAAACACATCTGAAATCTGCAATAATCTGCAGTAATTTCTATATTGAAACTCCACAGATGGAGGCAGGTCAGGTAACACATTAAAGAAAGGACAAATTCGAACATCCCTGTCAAACTACTTACGCTCACACAAGTTATCCTTGTCAGTAGAGAAATTGTTACCTCGGCATGAGACCAGTTTTTCAACACCCTTGAGGATTTTGTGCCTATGGCCATAAGCGTTGATCCCAATATCCTTCAGTTCCTCGTGACCCATCTCCATCAATATGTCCATAGTTATCTGCTCTTGCTCAAAAATATCGCGCAGTTGTTCGAGGCCCAAGGATGCCAGAAGCCCAGCCACGCTCAAGCTCTCGATGGACCGCTCTCCCTCTGCAACAGAGTGGTCACCCACACAACCATCTCCGATCTGGGCAGTTCCTCCTCCCACAGCACCCAAGACTGCCTCTGTGCTGCTGTTGAAAAGACTACTGCAAAGGGAGCAACCATGACAGTAGTTAACATTTACATTCACGTACATGGCAGGAAATTTTCTGGGATTTCCCTAAAAAAATCTACTTTAATGTTTTATTCATGAGAACTCTTGTCGCAGTGCATCATCACAAGTACACGAATATAAATTGCCAAAGCTGATTCAGACCTACAAAAAGAATGGGAAAATGTTTACATTTGCACGATTTGGCACAGATGTTTACATTTACACACAACTTGGTGAGGTGCAGGGTGGAAAATGCTAGACCAGTCAACACCAACAAATGTTGTTCACTTGTTATGAAGACAGGTGCTGTTAATGATTACTCACTTGTTTGAGGATGAAGTGCTGGAGGTAACACTGCCAAGCTGACCCTTGGGCAAGGAAGGGGGAAGAGTCAGTAACGGCATGGCATCTGATAGAAGGGCTTTCACATCAT
The DNA here is from genome assembly GCA_004794575.1 of Lanistes nyassanus. Taxonomy (NCBI): domain Eukaryota; kingdom Metazoa; phylum Mollusca; class Gastropoda; order Architaenioglossa; family Ampullariidae; genus Lanistes; species Lanistes nyassanus. Next base: position 300,940 of record SMGT01012337.1, read on the forward strand.
CAGCCTGCAGAACAAATAAGTTAACAATGGCAATCTATGATTCAAATCTGTCCTACAATATTCGTCAGACCATCCATCATATGGCACATCTTATTTTACTACTGGCTGAAAGATTCTACTGTAGATCTGTTGAGACCTATAGCATGCCAAAAGTGACTTATCCAACATCATCATCTTCAGAAAACAACTGAAAATAGCATGGCTACAAAGTTTTGCTCCAGTCAAAATCTTAAGAATGTTCTGTGTCACAAATTACTATCCCTTAGAAATGAACGTGGCAAACTTACTGAAGCCAGGTCTAATGGGGTGTGTCCTTCCTGGTTTCTCATAGTGGGGTCTGCACCATGTGCCAGCTACGTAAAATGCAAGTTGAAATTAATAGCAGTGACTCTTACAGTCTTGCTCTTCTGGACTTTTATAGCCTCTTACACACAGACATGGGCAGGATGTTAGCAGCCAAGACTATTTCATTATGGTGCATGGAGAAGGGAAAATTTGGTGGATGGGAAGAGATGAGAGTGAATGATGTTGGGCGGGGGGGAGTGGACAGAGAAGGGAAGAAACAAAAGTATACAACAGGTGACTGCTGCTTGGAGGAAAAACCTTTCTTAAATTTAAAACAAGGGAACTGGACCAAGCTAAGACATGACAAAGATGAAGACAATCTACATGTTTCGGGGCACTACCCCTTCATCAGGACGACACAAAAACGACTTTTTGATTTCGTGCATACATTAACAACATTCGACGCCAAATGACATTTGAACTTTTCCAATAAAAATTCTGTAAGAATTTTACAGTCCCAAAATCGACCTTTCCAAATAAATAAGATATATTACAGTATCTTAGTTTATTAACAATATATTTTTAAACATGCCAATATCTGTGTGCCGACCACATCATGCATAGATCTATGCCATATGAGTGCAAAGAGTTAAGGTAAAGTATGTCGAAGCTGGGACAAAACCCATGAATTTTTTTGTTTGCAAGCATGCCTTGCCATCTGCTGCAGGTTGTTCTCAATAGACACGAGTATTGGATTTGTTGTGTGTCATGGATGACTTTAGCATATTCTAAGATTAAGGAACTAAACCTCAGTCAACCTGAATAAAATATGTTCAAGGACATCTTACTTCTGCACTGTTTATATACTAGCAGGTCTTGTAGCTTTATTCCATTAATCCTGTCACATTTTTTTTCTAACTCCACAAACTACTACTCTCTGTTTACCATCACCTGGTCAAGAAAAACAAATTATTTTAATACTCCTGAAAGACTTACCAACAAGGCGCATAACTGTGTGCGCCCTTTCTGGGCTGCCTCATGCAGTGGTGTAAAGCCCCAGCGATCCTGGGCATTGACGCAAGTGTTGTACTTGATCAGCAAGGCTGCGATGTCAACATGCTAGGGGGAAAAATTATCACTTGGCTCAAAGCACCTGACAGCATCTTGTACTGTCATAAAAAAACCCACCTTTTTTGCACACCCTTTTTTCATTCTTCACTGAACAATAAAGAATACACTTTATTCCATTTCCTCAACCACCCCCTCCCCAGTCTGTACAGCAGTTAAGTATGTTTCAGGGCTGCCAACCCCACAGGCAAGATGAGAAAAACTGTCTGGGTCAACTGACAGAAATTTTAAGAACTTCTGAGAAATCTTTCAAAAAGCAGGTTGGGATCAACACACACATGAAGGAACAAACTGTGTTTTAAACATTTTATACTGAAACAATAAAAAACTTAATGTTATTAATAATAGGTTTGAAAAATGAAACCCATGATAAAATTACAGACAAGAACAGAACAAACTCCAGAAGAAGTTTGAAGGCATGATCTGCAGCACACAAGGGCATGTTGAGGTCAATCAAATAGGACATGAAAAACCATTCACACAGAATTCTCATGGTGAAGATGTGCTGAAAACAGCACCTATCATCACAGATTTTGCATTTGCTGTATCAATGAGGCCAATAAAACCCAGAGCTTTTTTACGTAGTTAATTCCTCTATGTGGCACTGAAAAATATAGTTACATGCTGTGCAAAGTGCTTGGTGTACACATACACTTGATTTTCCTTCCCAGTGTAGCTGTCCAGAAATCCTTTTGTTTTTTTTTTGTTTTTTGATAAGAGCTTGTTTTGCTAGGATGCCTACTGGTCCACCGGACATTGTCAAATGTGAACGGCATTTCTGGATTTTTTTGGGAAAAAATTCTAATTGCTTCCATATCTTTGCTGTGATTGGCCCACACAGAAACTATTTTCAGTCCTGGTAAAATGGTAATTTTGGGAGAGAAATACTCCACAGATTTTTTTTCAAAATAATAAGTCAAGGCAGAATAATTTCCAGGTGAAGTGGAATACACATAGCAAAATAAAAGTAAACGGGCAGAACAGATTCAGCTGAAATCGGAAGGGATTGCTAGCTCTGCTGTTTGTTTCCAGTCTCTTTTCTAATGCACTCAGCAAGTTTTAAGGCTTTATAGACCTTGCCTCTTTGAGTTTTGCTACAATAACCAAAATAAACAAACAAAATAAATGAAAAGCTAAAAATTCCCATGATAACATTTCTTTCTTAACACAATGCTATCTTACTGTGCACCCAATGGTGGAAGAAATTTGCTACTGTGGCCAATGCATCGCAAGTTGTGTTGCAGAGACGTTTGACAAATTTTTAAAACAAGTAGTTCGTCAGCAAGGGATGTAACTGGTGTTTTAGACCACACAATACATGACTTCTTAACTGTGCTTGTGAGACCACGCGATATTGTTTAGGAGTTAGCGAGGCGATCGCAAGTGCCATTTCCTTCTTCAATTTGGATACATTTTTCAATGCAACATTTTACAAAGAATTCACACTAGATGGATTTCAGGTACAAATCAATTTAATGTTTTTAACTTTTTCTTTCAGTCTGCATTGGAATTTTGTTTTTATAAGATACATGAAGACTACAGGGAAGGTCACGGGGGAAGTAACCGCGTAGGTATGTACAGTGCATACAGTGACAACATCTAACAGCAAATAGTAAGTACTATTTAACAGTTTTCAGTAGGATTCTATAATTATTTTCAGGTGCAAAAATTGATCTTTTGAAATATGTAAAGTAGATTACTACGTTTATGGTAGTTTTCAAGCAGCATTTATTTCAAACATGCCAAAATCTGTGTCTCCCCTGTAATTGCATGGTACTGGTCGTAATAATCTGAAAACCTCCGTCATAGTTGAGATAAGCCTTTTGTCACCACCACAGACTAGTTTACAAGAAAACTATAAAGACCATTCTTACTCCATATGAAGAGGCATTGTGTAGGGGAATTAAGCCTCCCTTGTCTTGGGCATTCACATCAGCACCATTCTCCAGGAGAAATTCCGCTACCTCCACATTATTGTAGCCAGCTGCAGATATATACATATACACACACAACATAAAACAGGAACTGTAAAATCAACCCTGAACATTCTTTAAAAAAAATTTCATTACTTCTGCCCTGAATTTCTGTTTTGACAGTCCACTGTACTGCTAATTGGTCTCAAATATCACACACTATTGTACCCTCACTCCTACACATATCTGCATCTGCACATACTTGTACACACTCGCCTTTCACCCTCACTGCCCATGCAGCACAGCGCACATACACACCCACATAGTCTGGGCAACCCAATTTATCCACACTGCTTGCTGACAAACCTGCCAAGTGAAGTGGTGTGGAGTTACGTCCCTGAGTGTCACGACAGTTGATGTTGTCAGTAGACACCAACTTCTGTACACGACCTAGGTTTCCTTTTTTAGCAGCCTCCAACAGTGCTGCATCCCCTGCAAAAATTGTCTCAGTGTCAAGCTTGTTACTGTGGAAACACAAGTAAGGCTAAACTGGGACAACTTTTTAGCAAAGTTTATCCCCAAGTTTTGGTTGTTTAGTTAAGGTCACCTCGGCAAAACTAATGTCACAGGCAAGACAGGAAAAGAAAAGGGCATGAAAGACACTGATGGAAGATAAAGGGACCCCCTCTCCCCCATCCCCCAGGCAGTCCTGTGGACTGGTACCACATGCAACTGTAAACAAGATCTGAGCCTATGATCCTCCAAACACATGGCAAGGAAGCCTTACAACCATGCTACGGACCACGTTAAGTCTTTTATGTTGAATCAAAACTCACCTCGCAGAAGATCTGCTACGTCTTGGTCCCCCTCCTTTACCAGGTCCAGAGGGGTGTGGCCATCACGGTTCTTCTTGTTAGGGTCAGCACCATGCTGTTCACAATCGTCAAAGTAACAGTGAAGCTCATGAATATTTCAAAGCTTAATACATTTCTTGAAAATTAAATTAACATGACCAAATGATTCCAACTATGAGCGCGAAGAGCTGGACAACAGGAAATCTTGTTTTTTAACAATGTTTGTATAAAATATTGAATATATAGTACACAACTGAGGTATCTATGAACAAGTTAAAAATATTTATGGAGTATAATTTAATAAATGCATATTCAGGTACATGCAATCTCTCTAGTCCAACAATATTCTATGTACAATTAACACCAAATGCATTATGGCCAAATTTTTAGCCCTGTCCTTACCTTTAGTAATAATCTACAAATTTCGAACTTTCCCTTGGAGGCAGCCTCATGTAAGGGAGTGAACTTCCACAGATCCGCCACATTCACACATGCCCCATGCTGAAAAAAGCATCACTATATTGGATTGTGGGAATGACAATAAGTTCAAAGTTTCAGGAGTGTCTAATCTACTTAATTATGTGGTTGTTTAAATTTCTCAATCACAACTTAAGAAATGCAGATCTGAAAATTTCAGCTGCTAGGAGTAATATCAAATTGGTATAATGAAATAAAAACAGCTTTGCAACATAGATATAAAACTGTGAGGACTGCAAGTCAGTGTGCACACATGCTGTACTTTAGACCCACTTTAAAAAAAAATCAGTACTGGCGTAGACGTGCATGTGTAAACACTAAATGGTCAGTTTATTTTTTATAAATCTCACCTTAATTAGCAGTTCTGTGACCTCATAATGCCCATAGGAACAAGCATTATGGAGAGGAACCAGTCCCCTGTGCAAATACAGAAATGAAAGAAGAGTTTTAGGGTATAGCAGTTAACCAATCTGAAGAATGAGGGGTCTGTAAAATTAACTGTGAAAGGTTCAAGAACAACAGTCCAATATTAGCATGCTGCACAGATGTAAACCTTGCCACGTTCCTAAAAATCTGTACCACTACTGACTCGGGAGAAAGGATGAAGGGGTCTTAACCCAAAAATCCAAAGCCAAGGGAATCCAAATCCAGTTCTCATCAAAATCCTCATCTACAGGGGACGAGACAATGGCACTCTAAGTGCAATTCCAAAGTGCTAGTCTCTGCCACTGTTCACCTCGATGATGGGGGGGAGGGGGGGGGGTGGACCCTAAATACCTTCCCCTCCTCCCACTTACCCCTTGTCTTTGGCATGCACATCTGCCCCATGTTCTAGCAGGTATTCCACCACAGCCACACGATTGTAGCCAGCAGCGAAGTGCAGTGGCGTTGAATGTCGACCGTCCACATCTCGACAATTCACAGCATGAACGTTGGTTGTCACTAGTTTCTAAGAAGAGAAGAATTGCAGTGAGAGATGCTGAGGACAATATCTTTTCTTTAAAAAAATCTCTTAAGCACTCGATGCGAAGAACTTTGAAATACCAATATCACATGGTGCACAATTCTTGTTTACGAGCAGTTACCATGCTTTTTCTTTTGCCCACCATAAAATGTTTATAAAGGTTACAGGCATTTTTCGAATCACTTAAGTGAGGTATGGTGAAAACCATTTAAACACTTTTAGAAATACCGAACATCGTGTCTCCCACTCTAAGTATGACATGAGTATGGAGAGGCTGGGGAAAAACAGGTCTCTAGGAGATTAAAGCTGGAAACAAGAGCTATGCGGCAACAGAAAGAAATAGAGCTCACTTTGACCAGTTCCAAGTCTCCGGACTTTGCCGCTTCCAACAGCTGGAGGTCAATGTCTGTCCCACCCACTGGAGGGTCCTCTGTCAACAACAATTTGCCTCCATCATTTTAAAGAATATGTTCTGGACAGCTCCACTACAATTTTAAAAAAACTCATACCATACACGCAGCAAAGGATGGCTCAAAAATCAAACAAACAGAATTACATATATTCTCAAAACAGCAAGTGGTTAAAAGGTCATGTCAACCTGGCAACTGACCTTGGAGAAGCTTCTGGATATTTTCTGTAGCAAGCTGAGCTGCAGTGTAGCCTTGATGGGAGACAATTGTAGCGTCAACAGCATACGACATGAGCAGACGGCATGCCTGCATGTTGCCTTGCTGAGCCACTCGGTGAAGAGCTGTCTGACCAAGACTATCCTGTCCATTTACCTGTCATTGAAAGGTAGCCACAACAATGATGACAAGGAGAAAAAAACCAGCGTTAAACTACTCGGATTCTAGGGAAACGTAGCAGATATTTATTTCGCAGTTTATTTTTCTCAGCATTTTAAAAAAATTGCATGCAGATAGCTCCAACAAATCAACTCATCAACTGACCTTGGCCCCATGTTTCAGGAGAACATCCATCACATCATAATGTGCCTTGTCTGCAGCTGTATGTAAAGGTGTCAGGTAGCTGTGAACATAACAAGATGTTTCACATCACAGAAAACACGCATAATACTGGGGAGATCCTCATAATACACACAATACTTAAAGGTGGATTTCTTGTCTCTAGAGGGAAAGCAACCAAGAACACCAGATAAAATAAACAGTCAACACCTCTACCTCCCCAAAATAACATAAAAAATGAGAAAGAATGTGATGAATCACTCTCACTCTTTGTTTTTGTCGTTCAGATTTCCTCCTTTTCTGATCAGCAGTTCCACAACTTGTTTTCTCTTGGGGAACGGTGAGGCTGCAGCGCAATGCTGAAGAGGCAAACCAAATTCCAAGATATCAACACTGACTGAAGTTAGGAAGCAAAATATTCTAAGACGTCAACACAGTGGGGTGGAACAGAATTACACGAAAAGCACTTGCCAGGAAAACATCAAGGCATTCAGCTTATCATTGTCTCAAAATATGGCTCAGTGCTGACCAGCAATGAAAACAGAGCAATAAATGAGACTGCTGATAAAGTGATAATAGTGATATATAAACTTTGGTGTTTTCATGCTATGCCTAGAGCGCAGACATTTAAATATGACAAGCTGCAGGAATTCGCTGGGCTTATTTAAAAAGAAAACCTGAAAAGGTAACCCAGCTTTCTTAAACAACTTTGTGTAATTCTGTTAATATCCACACCAGGGCGAGCTGATTTTCTAAAAGAATTTTGATCTGTATTTCTCCTGATAAATACACAAACCTTTTTAAATTAAATTTTCAAAAATCCTGATATCTTTGAAAAAGTTTCAGCTGTTAACTATGGATTCCAAATTCTTTTTTCTTTCCAAATGAGAGAATCTTTGTCACTCGTGGGATGCAATATGTCAACTCTGTAATTTCTTAATAAGTCTGTGTTCGCCTTCAGAACTGACAATAGCTTGTGACTGACCAGCTTCAAACCAGAAGCTGCCAAGTGTGCCATCAGATGATTGCATTTATGGGCATGGGCTTTTGCCAACAGTTCAGGAATAATTAGGCAGCAGAAAAATAGCTACGCAAAATTATTTAAAAAATTTTAATGATTCACAAAAATGACCTTTTAGATGATAAAAAAATCGAAAGTCGTTAATTAATAGAACTCTGGCATGCCTGTCATAACAGCTGTGAACACATGTCAAGGGGAAAAAAAACCCAGCTCACCAGAGCTGAATCACCATTGTATGGATGCTTGAAGTTGACATTGTCAACTGACAAGTACTTCTTCACGCGGGCCAGATCTGCCTGCCTGGCTCCTTCTAGCAGAGAATGACCTTTGTATTCAACTGTCACAAGGCAAAGCAATATATTACTTCCTTTGAGCTTGCCTGCCTGAAATTGGCTATCCTATTCAGTGAGATGGACATATGAGAATTCAGGACATTATGCATATCCATGAGGCTAACACTGGTAGGCAGCTGAACCAGCAAGCTTGAACATGTTGAATCAGGGTTTGACACAAAAACATGGATCAGATGATCCCATCAACAAAAAATAATGAAAACAATGCTATGAATAAAGTAATGAAATCAACTAACACAACTGTAAAGCCACCTTAAAATTTACACCTTTATTTGCTAAGATCATCCAGGAAACAGGTCTATCTTGTTTAGCACGTACAGATCAACATGCACAAGCACAAATCAGAATTTTTATCACATTATTTCAATGTATGTTAAAAACACATTCTACATCCTCCCCCCCCAAAAAAAACCACCAGAGAAAGAGAGAACATACAAGACACTACACATCCACACCTTTTTTGGAAGACTGGCTGGTTATTGTTTAAAATCAATTTACCAGTGAAGGTTGTCTCATTACAGAGATAAGAACTAAGGAAAGCAGGTGACAAAAAAGTGCTGGGTGAAGAGGAAAGGGGACTGAAATGGAGTAACCTCCCACCCCCACAACAACAACAAAAAACCCATGGGCAGAACTGTGAACAGGTGCCAACTACAAAGAAAGTACGTGTGCCTGGCTAAACAACCATTCTCAACATACAACAATCTGGATCATGAAAATCAAGCATTATCGCTGTGCTATGGGGCTCCCCACTTTCAGGAAGAAGAGATTACATTCACAAGTGTTCACACAAGTTCAGCTACTCACATTGTATGCGTTCTTGCAGTTCACGGGTTGGAGCAACATCTATGATGGACTTAGAGTGACAGTTGACGAGGTTGGGATCTGCCCCGTGTGAAAGAAGGAGAGAGCAGACCTCAACACGTGACTTGGATGCTGCTTCATGGAGTGGCGTGAACTGCCACAGGTCCACAGCATTGACACTGGCTCCCGCCTTTAAGGAAAAAAGTCATACAAATTTCTTGCTCTTAATTTGTTTCTTTAGCAATACTTACCATGACCCAAAGTGCTAATATGTTAATTATCGACCCCTAACCCCACCTTCTACACAAAAATGCAACCCCGGTAAGGCGCCTCTGCGCATGCTCACACCGCGCATCACCCATGCGCACAGCTCACTGACCGATACAAACTGACTTTTGTAAGCCAGACACAAAGGTAAGCAAGGAGGAGGGTGGGTCATGCTAAGTATTGCTAAAGAAACACAACTTTAGAGCAAGAAATTTGTATTTTCTTGTCACAATACTGTACCATGACCCAAAGTGCTGACTAGCACAGAAAGGAGGTGGGTGACCAAAAAATTTACCAGGGTTGAGGAGGCCGGATGAGAAGGGAGAGGACGGGCTGTCTGCAGCGAGCTGCCTGCAGGATGGGTGGCTGGCACACGTCGGGAAGGAGGACCAGTGACCCCAAAGGGCTGCAGCATTCCCAGAAGTGTCAGCGCAGGGAAGGGACCACCATCACTGGATAAGTCACCACTGCAGCCGACGGACGAAGAGGAGGTGTGGCAGGCGCACCATATAGGCAATGGCGTCAGCACCATGCCGAGGACCGTGAAGACGATTGATGGCAAGAGCCAGGTGGAGAGAAGAATGCCCTACCAGCAAGCCATGCAGATGTCCGGTGCCACCCAAAGCAGGAACGGAAAGAGGGGAAAGAGAAGCCCTCGCCACCGGAAGGAAGCATGAAGACAACTTCACTGGTGGCAGGAGAGGAGGGCGAGCGCAAGGCAAGATGCTGAGCCAACATTCGCTGAAAAGGTTGCCAAGGCAACAAAGGACGCACGACACTGAACCTCTGTATGTGTGACCAAGTACCACTCCAGGGGCACCCCAGGTATCTGCGAGAGGCCCAGGACAAAGCCCCAAAACGAAAGATGGAAGTCAACCAAAAGGAGTGCTGTCACATCCGGCAAGACGGTTGTGCAAACAGCAAGGCTGTGATGCAAGCAGCACGGTTAAGAGACGAGCGCGACAAGCGGCCATGGCTCAAAACTGGAGGGGGCCTTCCACCAGTTAAGATCCATCCGTCAGAAGTGGCCCATCGGATGAGAGCGGAGGTACCCGGAAGCAGGGCAGTGAGCTAGGGCTGGCGGAGGGAAGGGACCACTCCTATGGCAAGCTTCCACAATGCCTGAAGGGCAGGCCCAACAAGCCAGAAGAAGAGAGCTGCCCCCCAGCGAGTTGGTGAACAGAGGGTGAAACCTCAATGACAAGCAGACATGCCCTACCGAGCCAATGAGATGAATGTAGATATTGCAGACCTGTAGAGGCCGGAAACGCATTCATCAGGATCGGGAGCAGAAGAGAGAAAACATCCTTCCGGGCAGAAGGCCATGCAACCGGAACTGGTGGGACAAAACCCAAGAGGAAAAAGTCCACCAACCCAGACATGTCCCACACATCCCAAAACGCCAAATCCTGGGGGCCATTTGTCGCCACCAGAAGTCCACCAAGAAGAAGCCGAGGCAGAAGCTGTGTAAGCAGAACCAGGGCATCCAGGCAGACCGGAAAAGGCCGTTGGGATGGGCAGGAGGGCCCGCCATATGCTGGTGGGGTACAGCTGCAGTGGGAACCAGAAGTAGCCACAGAGGCAGCAGGGGGGAGAGGAAGTCAAGACTTCCGGCAGGTGGCAGACAAAAGGCAGTGGGCCATGGCAGAAGTCATGCTACGCCACACAGAGTGCCGACTTCATGACCAGGACACTTGCCACCAACACAAGCAAAGAGCCAGGAGGCAGGAAGAGCAGGAAGGCATGCCTCTGCAACTTCCAGTCTGCACCACTGGTTGTTAACCAGTTAGGGCTGGCCTCCAGCAGGACAGCCATGTGCGCCACCTGGGAGAAGAAGAGAGAGGTAGATCTCCCAACTGTCACGATCCACGTGACAAGTTAAATGGAATTTAGATTTGAGTGGTCTCCCATACTAGTCGTTGAACGGATAGCCGAACTGTACAGGGTATTAGGGTATCACGCATTAGGGTATTGAGATTGGTTAACGAAAATTGTTCAGTTGTGAACATAGAGTTGAAGAGAACAGACTGAAGGTATTGGTATCAGCAGGATTTTTTTTGTTGTTAAATTTTTTTTATTTACTAAATTACCAGGTAAAATACTGATATGTGCCCTCCAGAAATTTCTACTGAATTATGTTTTTTTTTAAAAGTGAATGTCATGTACACGATGACTGTATAGTAAGGGAGTTTTGCTTGAAAAGGCGGTACGTTATTTGAAGTTACTTACTCTTTAGTGAAAAGTGTTCGTATAGCGAACTTGATTGTATTTAAATGGGCGCCATGCTTGTGTAATTGAAATCAAAACTGGAAATCAATCTGTAACGTGAGGTTTAACATATACGTACGAGGTAGCATCCCACTAGGAAAGGATTCATGTTGGTTACAATGGAAGTGTAGCTCGAAGCTAGGCACTAAGTTAGGAAAACTTAGGAGTTCCAGGTAGGGGTACGGAGACCCCTGTACAGCGACGGGATTCGTCCGCCCAAGAGCCGACACCTGTTGATGGGAACATGCGAGTGGAAAGAGGCGTGAACAAGAGTCAACTTCGTGACCAGGCCAGTAGGAGCCTGGAGTGCACCCGGGTATAGAGGAGACACCAGTCCGACTGTGTCACACGTGGCCGCGACCAGGACAGTGGGTCAGTTGTGTGAGGTCCCGCCTTGTCAACGATGATGACGCAGTGTTAGGCGTACGGCCTACTTTCGTAACATTGGGGCAAGCCAGGTAGGCGAGAACTTTGTGTAATTTCACGGGAACGGTGGTGCCCGACGAGTGTATATCACGGAGAGGAAATAACGAGAAGGGACAGTTGCCCGATGTGATCTTTCATAAATATTGGAACTTGTAGTTGTGAAGACTTTGTGTAATACGGGGAGTGTAGTTCACGTAGACATCGGATCGAGAGATAGAAGTGACTGTTTAGAACATATAGAACTGTAATTTGTGAGAACTGTGCACTTCGGGGAGACGACAGATAAGGTCAAGAGCAGTCACAGAAAACGCAATGCTGAGGAGGAAGAGCTGACTACTCGGACCCGTATGATTGTGGACGTGTAATTCATGAGGAGTGGGAACCGACAGAAACTTAAGATAGATAAAGATTAGGGACTTTATTAGTGCCGAGGGACACAGCCAGACCTAAAGGCGATTTGTGATGAAGAAAAAAACTGGTTTGTTTTTTTTTGTTGTTGTTGTTGTTGCTTTGAAAAATGCGCTTGAGTTAAACATAACGTGGGGAAACCTATGTTGCATTTTGAGAGTAGGTCGAGAGGAAAAACTAACGCTTATTGATAGGAATCCCAAAGTCAACTTTGACAGTTGATCTGAAGTACGGATGTTCCCGAGTATTGTTGAGGGTTTTGTGATCCGTCATATGCCTAGTTAAATGGTGAATATATTTTTGATCTGTTCTGCTGGTATGAAGACCAGGAAATGACAGTTGTATGAATGTAGAGCAGTGAGAATTAGTGTTGGACAATGGCGTTTTGATCTGGAATAGGATGACTGAATTTTCTGATTGTTTGAGGTAGTTGTGTGAACTAGATTGAGAGCTAACCTTTCTGGTTGTTGAAACTTGAGGTGAAGTGGTTAAAGTACAAAGCTACGTCTAGTGCTCCTGGGTGATAATAAATAGTGGTGGGTCCTATTTATGTTACCCAGTGTTGAGTTTTGTCTGAGTGACAGGAGAGTGAAAGAACACGAAACACGTACTCCCACTAGGTCGTCAGACATGGATGGGGGTGGGGGTCGTGACACCAACCACCAGCTTGGATGGCAGGAGCCATCCCCTGGTCACTCAACCGGTGCCACCACAGAGAAGGAACCGGAAGAGTGGAGTGCAAAGCCCTTCCCGCTGGAAGGAAAGACAAAGGCGGGTCCACCAGTGGGAGTGGAAGAGGGCGAACGCAAACGTGACTGGAATGCACTGTGGCAGAGAAGCCAGGTTCACGGGTACAGGCAGAACCAGAAAGGGGTAGCTGTAGGCTCCCCCCACCCCACCCACTTGCCCAAACTGGCAGGAGAGGAACTGCTGAGCATGCAGAGAACATGCATACCAAAGCCTCCTCCACCACAACCAACAGTCCCAGCTGAGTGGGATGGTGACAAAGACAGGCAGCAACCTGCAGGTGGTGCGAGTCAGTTGACGCCTTCGCCGAGGAGGGGAGTGAAGCCATGCAAGCAACACGTCCAACCCCCAGTGGAGAACCAGCATCCGCCCCTCGCCTAAAGGTCCCACGAGAGTTGCCACCGCACTACTCTCCCAGCCACGGCGGGCGGCAAGCAAACTGGTGAGCCAGGTGGATGGAACCAGAACGGGACGATGACACCATCAGGGCCGACCACAGACAGCAGCAGCAGCCGAAGCGGAAGAAAGGCAGGACCGACACCAGCAAGGAGGGTCCAAGCCCAGGTAGTGGAACCGGCAAGGCGACGACAGCAGCGGAAGTCAAAAATGAAAAAACTCACATTCCTTGAGATGTTGAAACAGTGCAGTGCAGTGAAAAGGCTGTCAGGACGCTGAAGAACAGGGCAGAGGTAATCCACACGTCTGGCCTGCTCAACAGTGCTTGAGAAAGTCAGTCTGTATTACTCAGTGAGATGTGCGCACAGGTGATGCACGATGTGCATATGCACGGAGGGGCCTTACCAGGGTTGCGTTTTTGTTTGGAAGGAATGGTTAGGGATTGCTAATAGAGATATTAGCACTTTGGGTCATGATATAGTATTGAGACAAGAAACAGCCACTTCTCAAAATATTCATATATGTAACTGGCATTTAATCCTTAATTATTCTCTATATCAAGTGGAACCTCTAATTTATATAGAAGCATGCAATTCATTTTTTAAATATAGTCAGATGTTGAAAATGATTTATTTTCCTTTTCTCTCTCATGGTCCTCACCATGACACTCAACCCCTCCCCTACACATGTAGAAGCACAGGCATGCTTGGGTGCACTCATAACAAAGTTAAAGACAACAGAACAGTTTTGCTAATATACCAATTATAGTATGCACATTTACAACAAGAAGTTTGCAATCCTGAACTAAAGTCATTATTTACAAAACCTCACCTTTAATAACATTTCTGTGACCTCAAAATGTCCATACGAACAGGCATTATGTAAAGGGACCAATCCCCTAAAAAGAAAAGACAAGTGGTTAGAAACTAAAAAACCTACAGCTGTAAGGAAATATTTAAAAAACTTCCTATAAAAATAACTATCCCATAATATCACCTTTCCCCACCCATCCCAAAAGGCAAAACCTCCTCCTCTTCGGTAAGTGCAATATGCAGTTCCAGTCCCTAAGGTCAATTCTTCCCCCACCTCACAATCTCCAGTTAGTTTCTTGGTTGACCACTGTAGTAATAAGCAACACTGCCTAGAAATATCCACCCTCCTAGTCCTACCCTGAGATCCTGAGTGACCAGAGTAACATGCAGTAATTTCAATATGCCACATCATGTTGCTTATTTCTGTGTGAACATCTCATCTGATCTCTCCCAAAACAAATTAGTTTTGAAAATCTTATTTCAACATGTTATGAAGCAAACACAGAGCATTTGTTAACAAAGTATGCCAAAACCTCCAGAGGAAACACAGATCCTACATCACGTACCCTTTATCCTTGGCATGGACGTCTGCACCATGCTGCAACAGCAGCTGCACAATGCGAGTGCGGTTGTACCCAGCGGCTAAATGCAAAGGTGTGGACTGAAAACAGAAGCAAGCAGTGCAAAATAAGACCAGGAGATGCTCATATTGACACTGACCAGAATCTACAGCCACCACTCAAGGTCACTTTCATTTTCTCCCCATATTAGGGTTACGTAAATGGGGAAACAGACCATACGAATGCTTTTATGACTTGAAGTGCAGATAACTTTAAGTACAAGCATTTAAAAGTAATTGCCCATCCATTTAGTCTTCTAACCTAAATGTTGTCTCTGTTTTACAAAAGATTACCTTTCTCCCATCACTGGCATGACAATTGACATTAAGAGGTGTCAGGAGAGCCATCATCTGTTCTTCATTGCCACTTCTCGCAGCCTCCAGCAGTTCATCCTTCTTGTACTCACCTGCAACATAGTGCAGCTACTGTATGATGCGTGATGCCAGTTTCTGTGTGAAGGCAGAGATACTGCACAGTGCCACAGAAACTGTGAAACGCAGTGAAATTGTTGGACAGCAGGACTACTGCATGATGACAGAAAAGAGGGGGAACTGCAGAGGTACCACGTGACTCTTAATAAAGAGTGGTCCAGACAAAAGCAAATCTTCCAGATAGGGGTTTCTTCTTGTTTTCATTTCAATAATGACATGTACTAGCTTTCAACCACTTTGCACTTTTTACATTATCACTCTGTACTTTCAGGCAATCTGGCAAATAAAATAGTTAACTGAAAAATTTGACACCAAAGAGAACGTCACTGAATGAGCCTGATTTACACAATAACGGTTATTCTTTACACATCCCCCCCCACCCCCACTGCAATATCTAGAATAAGGAAATCTGTTAATTCGTCAACAAAATACTGCCTTCTTCCAAATGCTTTTAACCCTTCTCTATTAGCATCATCAGAAAATTACAAAATAATAAAGAAATTACATATATTTTACCACAAATTTAGATTAGAAGATAATGTTTTATCATAAATGTGTGAAATTTTCAATGTCTGTTTCACAATGCTTGCTCCTTTTCCTTGAAAAAGGAGCACAGCATAACTGAGTAAACAAATCATATTCCTATTCTCTCTCTCCCTCCTCTTCAATGTCTCTCAAAGTTCTGTCCCACTAGACATGCCTGAATGTGACTCGCTGAGATGGCCTGATGACATAGACGATGATTATGCCTGGCTTAATGATGTAATAATCAAGGCTATCGCTTAATTGAAAAACAATAAGGCAGCAGGCTCTGACGGTATTATTGGCGAGTTTTTTAAGCATTCATCACAGGTAACAGTGCCTTTCCTTGTAAAATAATTTAATTATCTATTTGATTTGATAATAGTTTATTCCCCAATAATTCATCCTTTGCACAAGACAGGTGATGTGAACAAACCCAATAACTACAGAGGGATATCTCTTTGAAAAATTTGCAGCAAAATGCACAGTTCTATTTTACATCAAAGAATTACACCCTGGATAGAAGAGAATGATTTGGTTGGAGAGGAACAGGCTGGCTTTAGAAAAGATCATAGCACGGTAGACCATATCTTTGTTCTTGTGTCCATGGTACAAAAACAGTACAGCACAAACAAACTGTATGTTGCTTTCATTGATTTCCAGAAGGCCTTTGACTCTGTGGGTAGAAGTAAACTCTTGTACATTTTAAATAAAAATGGTACGTGCAGGAAACTGCTTGGAGCTATCAAAAGCATGCACAGTGTTGTTAAAGCTTGTGTGAGAGCTGGGGATGGCCCCGCTAAGTATTTTTCCTTGAAAAAGGAGCACGGCAAAACTGAGCTAACAAATCATATTCCTATTCTCTCCCTCCTCTTTCCTCTCAGCTTAGCTAAGGATTTTCCATGACTTATTCCTAGCGTTTCAAAACACAAAGCATTTAGTCCAACTTCCAGGTGCCTCTGTGACACAGATATGTTTGGAGTATTTGCGAAAAAAGTTTACCTTCACCAGCTCTCTGTATAATGACATTCAAAATTTTAAACACAAATTTTACACAAAAGGTAGTTTTGACACGTAACATTTAAGCATGTCAGCTAGTAGTTCTGTTGATGGAATTTCAACATAAATGATCTGGATAAGAAAAATGCAAAAGAAATCACAAGATATTATGTAACACAGAACACAATACCTGTCAGTACAGCCTTAGCAGAAGAATCGGCCAGGTCCAGTGCAGTTTTCCCATCAGTATTTCTAATGTTTGGGTCTGCACCATGCTGAAGAAGAACTACAAGTACAGGAAAACACAAGTTAGAGTAATGATTGCACATTCTGAATAGCTGGGTGAGAAAAAGCAAAATGTTGCTGGGACAGTTTAACTTCAATGTTTATTAAATTTCCACAGAAAACCTCTCGTGCTAGCAAGAACATTTCGACAAGGTCTTCACCTCTGAACATTTCTGCATGGGTACTCATGAAACTATACATGTACTTTCAAATGATTCCCTTAGTTATAGCCATTTCTGTCAGAGCTCCTAATAACGCACAATCGGGAGTTATTTACACACAAAACTTCAAGAATGATGCAGATCAAACAGCTGTGCATCACAATGAAACATAGATTTTTTAACATTTAGCCAAGTAACACTAGAAGCTGCTCGGGCTGACGCCTGCTTTTTACAAAATAGCCTTCAGATTTCAAGCTAGATGGTCATTTTGACCCTTGGTTTTAAAAACTTCCAGAAGCATTGTCTGTAACCTGCTTATCTTATACATTACACTGGAACTCCAGCAAAACAGTTATGCTGTTTGTGCACACAACGTCAGCTTTACAAACTTGTTATTTGCTGGGTACTTGATGTATCAATCACTTTGAGGAAAAAATGCCAAACAAGATGCTTGCTCTTCTCTATTACTTCTAGTTCTAGTTCATTTTAAAAGTGATTTACTGTGCAAAAGTACTGCGTGTTGTATGGCACGAATATTGCTGCAGAGGTATACACAGATCTAGATGTTCACTTACTTCACATAAGACATGTAAACATAATTACTGAACAAATACCATCATGTGAACGAACATCTGACAAAGCTCTTTATTTCTGAATGATAATCCATCTAGCTTACAGTTAGTTAGAACATTATTTCAAGTGGTCTACTTGAATTTTACTGCTAATACTACTACAGTCTAGCCCTTAACTATTGTTGTATTTAAAAAAATATACAAAGGGTATACAAAGTGCAACTAGAGTGAAATACTCTTCCCCTAATCTGACTTACCAATGCAAACATCAATCTTCCCCTTGATGGCAGCCTCATGAAGTGGAGTGTAATTCCAGTTATCTCTAGCGTTAGGATCTGCACCATGACGCAGCAACAACTGCACTACTTCTGCATGCCCAAAAGAGCATGCATTGTGCAAAGGAATCAGACCCCCATCATCACGAGCATGGACATTGGCACCATTTTCCAGGAGATGTTCCACGACATCTTTACGTCCGAAACCTACAAAATATCCGCATGCAACATTTTAGCTACTTCAGTTTAACTTACAACTAAAAACCATTAATCTCCTCCAGCTCAGTTATCTGATACTTCATACTGGTGATTGCTCTGAAGTACATCTAGTTTTTGTTAATCTGCATGTCATTCTGGAGTATTTTTTAAAAAAAAACATTGGGTAGTTTGTCATTAAGTTGCCTTAGCTATTTAAATGTAAATGCAACACTGCAGCCCATGCATCAATGATCAATTGATTAACTTACAATGATTATTGACTTTTTGTTTGGTTTTTAACCTAACGTCCAGCTGGAAACGAGGTGCATATCGGGGGGGGGGGTGTTGCTTGAGACAAGTTTAAGTTAATCAATTAACTTAAGTTAATGCTGCCATCCAGTCACGTTCTTAACTGACACTGGACCAACCAGTCCTTGTACTGTTCCTGATACTGCCAAGCTGGATTGTCAATTTCGAAGTCTCAGGTATGACTCGGCCAGGCGCGGGCCACCGACCTTCCGTCTCAAAAGCGAACGCCTTACTGTTAGTGTTACAATAACAATGAGTGCTAGACCACCATTGCAATAAGTTAAAAAAAGTTTTGTTTAATTTCATAGCTGCGACAAAAACATCAAGCGATTTCGACTCACACATAAATCTATACTTCAAATAAAGGTACAATCTTCGTGAGACTGAAAAGTCAACAAAAGGCATCAACAGATGTTTTATGGGGAAAAAAAGCCAGCCAAACAAGGAATGTTGTCAACAGTCAACACAAAACAGTAAAACACACCTGCCGCGAAGTGCAGAGGAGTAGACTTTCTTCCCGCTGTATCCTTCGCATTGACGTTGTGGGAAGATACAAGCTTTTTCACTTTGTTTAAGTCTCCATTCCTGCATGCTTCAAATAATTCTCTCCCTGGATCATTGTGCGATGGGACATTCGTATCGTTGGTTAAGGCTGCTCGACGACCGGTCGCCATATTTCCCCAGCGACATCTCTGATAGTCTCACCAGAAGCGAGAAGTGAGTGACCTGCATGCATAAAATCAGTTAGCGATGAGGGTTATTTATCAAAAACTGAAATATGCTTTTCACAAATAAATTACTAGTAACAATAACAGTGGAAGTTTATTTTGTTTTTCTGCTTTCATGAATCTTTGTGTTCCGAATTTTTAATTTACTTTCCGCGGGAAGACACAAACACCAGCAGACGACATCCCTTTAAGATTGGACAATCGGAAATTGCCATATTGATAACTGCAAAATGTCTGAAATCGATATAGATCATAGTGCTAACGAGGCAGGAGATGAAGAAGAAAACGTCGAGATGACAGCTGCAGAGGTTTTAGAAAAATTAGAGGAGGTATGTTCAAAGCGGTGGACCTAAATGATTACATTTGATTAATCGACTTCGCCTCGACTGACACCCAGTACCCACATCCGACATCGCACAAAGACTGAAAGAGAGTTTCTCGGCATGTGTCCCCCAGTTACTTATACTCCACCATCGGCCACTGGTTCTCATCTTTGCAGACATTTATGTTTTCCATCGCTGCATATTACAATCAGTAATTACCTGTCTTCAGTTAATCTGGCAGAGTGGTGCAGCAGCTAATAGTAATAAAATCGTGTAACACTGACTCGATCAGCTATTATTGACCTTAGCTTATTGGCCTTAGTTTGTAATTTTGTAGATTTGGATGGCTGCAACATGTTTTAAAGAAAAATCGTAAGAAAATAGAACTGTATTTGTATACGTTTGTGTTTCTTCAGGCATGGCTCAATGAAAAGTTTTCACCCGATCTTCTGGAGAACAAGACAGATCTGGTAGAGTGTATGCTTGAGCAAGTGCATGCCATGGAAGAGAACCTTCGGTTGGCCAGAAAGGGAGATCTTAAGATCAGCCTTCATCGTATGGAGGTGACGTACGTCTTTGTTGGTTCCTCTTTCATAAAGTTGACGACCCCTTTTAACAGCTGATTTTCGCATAGAGCTTTTTGTAGTCTTTTGCAGTTTGCATAGTTTTCTTAATGATGCACCCATCCTGGTGGATAATACCCAAAGATGAGTTCAGTGACGTTATATTTAGGTTGCACAAGACATGATTTTGTTCTGTCACACTTAGAATACCAGTAGCAAACGTGACCTGGTTTTTCATGACCAGAGATCAGGAAATTCTAAAATGTTTACTAGCCCTGCAGAATTAGTAACTAAATTATTGAACCTTGCATGCAATCCATCATCTGAAAAGCAAAAAAAAATTTTTCCACCTGTGGACTGGACTGCGCACAAACGTTCCATCAGTCATCTCTGCTCTAGTCACAGCTGACAAGTCAAAAATGGAGGGAGGGTGGGTGTTTGTTACTTTATGTCCTGCCGCAAACTGTGTGCATATCAGGATGGTGCTGCTTAGACAAAGTTTACACCGAGGCAGTAGACCACACGGAAACATTCCTTCAGTCTCATAACTGTGCCATTTGTCAACTGCCAAGGAAACAGGAAAAGAAGTTTCCATGAATGCTGTATGTTTCGCCCTCATGCCTGATCGCACCTTACCTCAATCCCCCAAAATGCTGTACCGTCACATCATGTCACAATTGCCCCAAGCCTAAGTGCTCCAATAATGTCATGTATTTACTGCTCACAAATACCACTTCGTTCTAGTTAATTATTATTATTATTATTATTGCACTCCCATCGCAAAAATGTGCTCAGCAGTCCTACAAAAGATACAAACAGATGATACAACATTTAGGACTCACCTTTAATGTTCCGTAACTAAGTGTAAATTTGGGATGTAGTTTCAGGAAACATCAAATTCTATAAAAGTTCAATTTGGCATTTCATTTTCCTTCAAAAATTGTTAAATTAATTTAAATATTCCTTGAATTGTGTTTCATCGCGTCTGCTCATATCTGCATGGGCTTTAATAGGACCACATCTACTCATTTTTGCTATGCCAATGAAAAACATTTTTTAAAAATTTTTTCAGCTAGTCACAAGAATAATAATTAGCTAGAAAGTAGTGGTATTTTTGAGTAGCAAATACAGAAGTTTATTAGAGCACTTAGGATTGGGGCCATTTGGGGCGGTGGGACAGCTTTTTGGGGAGGTGAGGAATGAGATGATCAGGCAGTGGGGGAGAAATGTCTGTACCCCTTTCACACCATGCAAACCATACTTTTTACATTTCCCATAGCAGATTGGTGCTACACCATAGCAGTTTATTCATGGTGAAAAAGCGTAGCAATTATGCACATATATGCAAAGAGAGGTAGGAGGTGGGCACTGCCCTTTGAACATGCTTAACATGTGGGCCACACACACTCCCACTCCTCTATTTTATTTATTCATTTATTTATTAACTGCCATTTTCAAGAGAACAAATACATCAATGGTGACAAAAGGAGCTAAAAGCTTATGGAGCAGTCACCATATAAGGTACATACAAATAAAAAAGCAGTTAGGTTTTGAAATATAACCGTGTTCTAATATAACAAAATTTAACTGGAGAGCAAAAAAGGTGGGGAAAAGGAAGGAGGAAAAAGAAAGAAAGGACGAATCAGTTAAGAAGATAAGAATAATTAAGATATGCAAGATAAAAACATAGAACTTACTGCTAAAACTTTTCGACAAGCAGTACATGTGAATAGTACTGTCAATCGTTAAAAGCATTTTGAGTCCTTGATAAACTTGAGGAGACGCAGGAAAATGTTGGTATTTAAAGACACAGATTTTGGTTTCCTGATGGTAAGAGATCAGTGTGGAAAGGAACTGGAGATAGCAAACGGAGAGTTGGTAAAGTGTGCTGGTGGGCATTTCTATAGAGAGGGCAGTCTGGAAGGAAGTGTTCAGCTAAATTTTTTCAAATCCACATGCCCAGGAAGGGTTATTTATTAGATGCCTTTTAAATAAGTCCCAGTTCAGTCGCTCATTCCTAGTCTCAGTCTGCAATGTATGATTTTCTCTGTTGAAAATCTCTGTTCTTGCATGTGGAATATACCTGTCCCACTCCTCTATGACCTTAAAATTTCATGGGTCATTGCTTACTTTTTAGTTTTACCTTAATAATCATTACTGTTGCAAGTAGAGGTTTCTTTCGCAGAGTGGCAAGTTTAATTGTTATTTAATTAGAGTTAAAGAAATTTTAATAGGAACTCATTCAGTTGTAAAGCAGGTGGAGCTGATCAGACCAGATCAGACAACCCGATCAAGCCTGTGTGTGAAGGGAACTAGAGTGGATGATTGTTTAAGGTGTTTTTAGCTACACTGAGTTTCAATTATGCTTTTTCTTCACAGCTTTTGGCTGGTAATACATAGATGGCTTTAGGATCCCAAATGAAACCACGAGTTATCAAATAAATAAATTGATAAATGATTAAATAAAAGTGAAATTATTAAATCTTTTAAATTTTAATATTTTCAACTTCAAAACCAGATGCTGTTGCTTTTTTTTTTTACTTTCAGATTGACAGAGTTCGATTTGTCATAAGCAGTTATTTGAGACTAAGGCTCAGTAAGGTAGGTCTTAATTTTTTAAAAGGATATTTCTACATATACTTAAAACTAATAGTATTTGCTATTTATTTATATTTCATTTCTTTTATTTTCATGGCTTCTACATAGGACTGATAAAATGTGAGCTTTTTAAAATTTCTAAGTTGTGTTATCACTGTATTCATTTCTGTTAGTTTGACTTTGTAAGAAATCATTCTTTTTTCCTTGTAAATACAATTCAAATATATTAAAATTAAGTTAACTTCATCTACTAATATAGTTTAGTCGCTATACTGAATGTAGCATGTTTCGTGAAACAGATAATTTGAAATTTTCTGGCAGATGCTAATAATCATTTTTTTAAAATGTTTTAAAATAACATTATTGACTTATATTAAAGCAGATTTCTTGTTTTGCAAATTGTTAAATAGGCTGTGTGTGTGTGTGTGTGTGGGTCTTTTACATGTACAGATGTGTTGTGTGGGTGCATGGTAATAGATGCATGCACACTGAGGGTTATCGACATACATTGAAGGCTGTCATATGAATATATGTGGTCCAGGTGGAAAAGTTTGCCAGCTACGTGTTGGAGAAGGAGGAAAAGAGGGGTGAAAATCAAGAGCCACTGCTCTCCGAGGCTGAAGAGGAGTTTGCTAGAAGGTTCAAATATCATAAACCTATATATTACAGCACACCCTACTTAGTAAAAGCAAAAGGCATGCTGAAATCTCACAGTAGAGGTTTCTTGAGCTGGATACTTGGTTATCTCCCTTGCATTAACTGGCATTTAAAAAAAAGCTAATGAAAGCTGAATGGCAATAAAAGCAGTGAAGACATAATGTCAGACTGTTGGGTGTAGTTTATAAGCTCAGCTTCATTTCTAGAAGAATGAAAACCCTTGATACTGAATATTTTGAACAGGTATCTGGACAGTATTAAAGGACACTTCAATACTTTGGCACTGAGACACATGCCTCCTATTATGCAGAGTGTGGACAGAGAGCTGGCGGGTATGCTCAGCAGGATGTTTCTGTTTGTTGGTCATCCTTATCCTTTATTCACAGTTTATGTTAAAGTCATTAAACTCAAATACTTGGAAAGATGAAAAAATTGAAATGTTGGGTAACCTTACCCTCCCAGAAGCATTATGTGACACTGGATGATATGTAATGCATATTTTAACTAGAGACCAAACTGATGCCGGGACTGCAGATTTGGCTGATGTCTGGCTTTGGATGTATAGGAGTTCATATTTTCTGTCACCCCATAATAGTGCACATAAAATCCACAGAATGACCACTCCTAAAGATGATACTGTGCAAGGTACACGTGGACTGTATGTCACAGGTGTCAAGCCCAGTCTGGACAGCTATGTATTTTTACGAGTGAATCAGAACACAAACAATGTCCTAGTTGATGATGATACCACTGATGCAGGGTGAGTCCTGTTTTTATTTTAAATTGGTTTGCACTGTTTTTTTGTGCCAGCAGCATGTGTGGTACGGTAAAACCTCAGTATACGACTTTGAAAAAAACACCCCAAATCAGGTCTTATAATGGAGAGCTCTTATAAGGGAGGACTAGTTGCACTGTTAGTACATGTAGGTACATGTACGGTGATGGATGGGGTGAAAAATAAACACATCTGCATGTATGTTATCATGACAGCCAACTGCAACGTGTTTGGAAATTTTTTTTAAAATTTACCACTGAACTACATGTTAAAAAGTTTTTTTCACCTCTCATTTACTGAGATCACACGGTAGTGTGACACAGCTTTCTGCCCGCTACCTACCCCTCGCAGCTCACACAGTTTACATTGGATTTAATATTTCAGGCTGTCTGGTGAATCTGCTGAAACAAATGTTTAAACATAGAATATGAAATCAGACTTTAAGGACTGAATTACAAAAAAGTCTGTGATTTAATCTATTTGTCCTTCTGTAAAATGTCGAAAAGACAGGCAAGTCCTATATTGTACAAAACCATTTCTTCCTTCAGTCTGTTAAGGGGGAAGTCCTAAATGGACATCGGTGCAATATTTATTGCCGACTTCTCTTTGTTGGTTCTTTGTTAGGAGCACTTTCAGTCTCTTTTCTAGATTTAAAACAGTTCTTTTACATTTCTCAGAGGATTTGAGGTCGACATTTAGCGTTTCTTAGTGAACACCTTTGCAAAACAGTCAGCTTACCTTTTTTTGGCTCAAACAGGGAAAGTCGTATACTGTGCACAACCAGCCACTTTCATAGGTTGTCAGTCTGGTTAAGGAGAGAGTCATAAATGGGAGGTCATTTATATAGTAAATGGTCTCCATCAAAAAGTTTTGGGTTGTATGCTGGAGGAGCTTGTATATATAGGAATATCTTATAAGGGAGGTTTTACTGTATTACCTTTTTTCTTTTTGGTGTTAAATTACATCCAGGGATCTGTTTACTAACGTGCCTTGCACCATTGGCCCATCAAATAAGAAAATGTCCTATCGAAATTCCACCGCCTCGACTTTGGATGTCTGTTCGACATGCAAATGCTGTATGTGCTATAGGATTGTGACTGAAAGTGCGAACTGAAGTGTCTCTGCTTGTGAAAACTTCGATTGAACAATGCAGAAGTATGTGTTACCAGCGTATGGAAAGCTAGGATGTAATGAAAACCGTAAACTTGTTAAAGTTACGGCAATATGCACAAATGTTTGTATTCAGCACTATTCGTAATGATGGGTCGATATTAATAAAATCTCAGGTTCCTGCATTGCTCAGCACCTTTGGTCTGATATCTTTTTCCGTCTTTGGCCTGCTGACCTTTAACCACCTGCCTGTCTCTGTTTGCCAGCTACTTACACTCCCTTCTTTTAAAAGCTCTGGATGGTCTTAATAGCTGAACAATGTTTTTATAACAGAAACGATGTTTCATATTCTTTGGAAAAAAGAATTAGCAATGATGTCAAGGACCCGAGTGCATGCAGGCAACTCCTAGTGTATCTGGTGTCCAATTGTGGGATAACCTAATATTTATATAAGCAGCGTATGAAATATACAGTAGTTATAAGATAACTAATGAGAGGGACAGTGCTGTAAGCTGTGTATGCTTCAGGGTACTGGGTTTTCTTCCAGTGAACTTTGTGACCTGTGGACAGTCTTGGATACAGTGTTATTTAGTTTGCAAGGGAGCCTGAAACACCATCTTGTGTTTTTCTTGCAGACACAAAGCATTCAGTGCCCATGTAATGTTATGATTGTTATTTGACATTAATACTAACAGCTTGTCAAAGGTTTGGTATATGTGCACACAAGCATGTGCCTGGTGAGTGAACTATAGTATGTTCCCTTTTGGGTAGGTATGATGCAAAACAATGGCTGAATCTTTTTACTGAGGATGACAGACACATTTTGAGAGGTCATGTGACGTATTCTGGGTCTTATAGTATAGATTTTCATTGGCTGCTTCCTGAGCTGGTCTGTGCAGGAGGGGTATATGTATTGGCATGTAATCAAGCCAGGGAGTCCTTCACATGATGTGCCTGCTGCCAATAGTCAGCTAGGTATTGTTCCTAAAAGACCACATATGCAACACAGTTGTGCAGTCCTTGCATAAAAGCTGACCTGTCCATGAACCAAATGGTGAATCTGACCATGAACCCAGTTCTCGGGGATTCCTGCTGTTTTGGGTTAAACATATTATTAGCAGATGACCATCAGAGCAGCTCCCCATCACGCAAAAGGCAGACAGATGCTTATCCAGAACAATGGCTGCCCACCACTGAAACTCTGCTGGAGACGTGACAGTAGCAGGATGCAGACTGCAGCCAGATGGTCTGGGTGTGAAACTGTTTTTCAGCTCTGACTTCCCAGCTGGACGGTGATACTGCAGGGAGAGGACGCACGTCCGACAAACGTAGCACTCGACTGGTTCTTGAACATCACGTTAGGAGAGTGTGCTCCCACAGGTGCGGACAGACCACAGCACCTTATACCATAGCCGATTTTTGTTGGTTTTTTTGTTTGTTTTTTTTTTTTTAACTTTGAGCGTGTCAGAGCGGGAGTTAGAGGTGTGGGTGGAGGCAAAACAGTTTGTCTTGGACGAGTAACACTACAACCGCTTCAGAGACAACAAGAACGATTTTAGGAGGTCGCTCGACACTCAGTAGGACATCACCCGACGTCCTGACAAAGGCAATCCTTTCCTATTCAAAAAAAAAAGGGGGGGGGCGGTTGGGAGGGTCGAGGAGGAAGACGGATGGAAAAGTGCAGTGTCCGCACTCTTGAACACAAGTATTACTGAATTGAATATGTGCCAACAAACCTGGCACTTAAATGGCAATATTCTGCGAGGTCGGTTATTAGGGTACCCGCAGTGCGATATCTGGAAAAACATCTGACAGCTCATGTATCCAGCGGGAGTGGCGGATCCCTTAGCAATAAATAGTGTGTCAGACACCTGAGAAAAAACGGACTGGAAAGGAAAGAGAGCGTGGCCAATCACGACCGTCTAGTGTGGCCACCATTGTTGGTTTTTCCACGGATGAACGTGCT
This sequence comes from Lanistes nyassanus, assembly GCA_004794575.1. Taxonomy (NCBI): domain Eukaryota; kingdom Metazoa; phylum Mollusca; class Gastropoda; order Architaenioglossa; family Ampullariidae; genus Lanistes; species Lanistes nyassanus. Next base: position 328,120 of record SMGT01012337.1, read on the forward strand.
CGGGAGGCGCTACACTGCTGACAAGAGCGCTGCGAACTTGACACTGTTGCTCGTCTTAACAGTCGGACTTCACACCCTCACAGTCAAAGGGCGGCCAAAGAGTGTGACCAGTTTCTTAGATGCGAGGAGTGGTAACGATGTTGGGGAATGACGTCGGGTCTCTGCTGCCGCAACTCGGTGTCCTTTGCGCTCCTGCGCGTCTATGGACCTCAGTGTCTTCTTACAGATGGCTTTGGTGTCTTCTTACAGATGGCTTTGGTGTCTTCTTACAGATGGCTTCGATCCGAACCGGGCCAACTGTCAAGCGAGTAGCGTTACATTCGTTTCTTCTATTTCTTCACTGTTGAAGAAACCACGGGGATTTCTGTGAACTTCAGGGATTGGTAGCTTATACAGAAATAGGATGTGAACAGAGAAGAGAAATAGGTCATCTTCGTTTGTGCGAGAAAGGGAGAAATGGAGATAAGGAAGGGGTAAATTATCCCCCCCCCCCCCCGGGCGTCAAGAACAAGCAGTACTGTTTTGTCCTTGTCTTTTGATGCCTCCATAGCTTGATGAACGTAATAATTCAGACAAATTGGAAAATTTGGCGTAACTTTCGAGTAATTAGAGTCCAGACAAACTGCAGACACAATTATGCGAATTTTGCTGCACTAACATTTTACTGTTACCATGGTGTCGTAGGTTCCTTTTTTCCTACCGAGAAGTTACAATTGAAATTGCTGATTGTACTAAAGCATAATCCTGAAAATTAATAACCCACCAGATACCATATTGCCCATCTCTCCTACCCGCACCTGTTTTCTCAACCAACCTCGTTTATTATGAATGTTGATGTGTGCGTGTGCGTGCGTGTGTGCATATGTTTCAGGGATGAAATAATCGACCTCGAGAAAGGCGATCAGCACATAATGCGGTATAAACCAGTTGCTTCCCTTGTTGTCTCTGGCGCTGTGTCTCTTATTTGATTTTTTTAAACACATCTCAGCATTCTCCCTCACTACGTGTCGCTTACTCGCAGGTTGAGTGTGTGGTTCTGTTAATATGCAATAGATATGTTTTAAGTATACCTTTTTACGTTGCAAATAACAATCTGCCATGGTCAGATACGTGTGTTTGAGCCCGTGCGAGCGTGCGAAGATGGAGTGCATGTGATTGATCAACACAGATTTTAAAACAACCTGCAGCAAAGACGCGCAGCATGCGAAGATGGTTCCTTCTACCTCCTCGTTCCCTGCATTAATGTAAATATGCAGTACCTTGAAGACTATTATTGAATCGTTCACATTAAAACAATAAATCTATGACTTGATTTCTTTAAGGAGGGGTGATGTCGCTTGTTAGCGAAATACATATTCTGTAGGTATAACGCACACTCTTGTTTGTGAGATATGTGAACAATTCATGGGTTTTTTTTTCAGTCAGTGATCTGCTTGTGGCTATTAATAATTTTTGGAGAAGGATTGCGATTATCTGACAGCTTCAGGGATGTTGATGTCGACGAAAGGAAAATGTGAACTGACTGTCAGTGCGAGTAGATATGTATTGTGAGATTGTGATCTGAATGGATGAGCTTAGAAAAATTACGTACAGCATGTTATACATGTCAGTATAATGTTTCCCATGCAAATACTGATAGGTAAAAACTTATTTTAAAATTGTGCGAGCAATTGAGATCCCTTCTGTCTCCAAGCACTAGTGCCACGATTGCCTATAAATATGTTAATAAATTGTTTAAGAAACGCCTTTGTGCATTCTGTCCATACAATGTGAGTATTTGTTGCCAGAACATTCAGAATATCTTGCCTCCAACGCACATTTTGGATTAAACGCTTACAGAGCCAGGATGGGGAAGTTATAAAACTTTCACTAGCCCGACGAGTAGTAATTTTGGAAATTCACTAGCCCAGCGATTAGTAAGTGGAAATTCATTAGCTCAGCTTAGAGGGGTGGATGTTACAGCCTCTATAATACTTTCTTCTCGAGAATTGGTACTCAGCAGTCGGCATAAAAACTGTTCCTCGACGGGCAACTGATTTATGATTTTAATGGCCCAGCAAACGTTCTATTGGCCGTGGGCCACGGGACCCGTATTTCTGGGTGCAATATCGGCGGCCCATTATGTGCGGTAATGCGAACTGATTCGCCTCACAACACAACCAGAAGTTAAAAATCTGACAATCCAATTCGTTGCACCTTCTCATGAGAACACAATATAAAATACGTACGTAGTAAAACGTTCTGTGACATGAATGTAAAACATGCAAAAATTATTTTGTAACCTGTCCCAAACGCGAAGATATAGTTGTAATTGCAAGCCAACTGCTCTATCCGGTTTCTAGAATTTCGCATGCCTCGGATTGTTCGGTCGGCAAGCCGTGATGAGAAGTTCCCCGATCCTTTGACTGCTTATTGTTTAACGCCAAGTTAGTAACAACGATTAATTCACGATGGAGGGGTGGGTGCCCTGGCAAAAGAGAACGACAATGTGCTGGGGTAAGAAACTGGACTACTCGCAGAAAAACTGGGCTAGGCCTGCAAACAGGTGCCACATGCAGACAAAGTATTATACTGGACACGGTTGGTTGGTTTTCTGTTTTTTAACGTCTCGCCGTAAACTAGCCGCATATCAGGCGGGTATGCTGGAAGCAGGATCTCCTGTCTGCGGCAAGCACCTTTAATCGTTATGCTACGGACCTCATCACCCTGAAACACCGCTTGAACTCCTATCTATTGCCCACATGTTCAAACAGAAAAGATTAGAAAGCTAGAGAAGTGTTATTCAGATGTACATTCTTTAGTTTTAATGCGAGACAAATTCCGATATACCTAACAAGACGATAAGTTACTTTTGCTGATAAAGTCTAAATACCCTGAAGTCACTGGCCTGCCTTCTAGGAACATTTTTTTTGTGTGTGTGGACTTTTAAACCTGCATAAAGGTGAAGTCGGCATTACACAAAACTGTACGGAAACCCTAAATCAAAATTTTAAGTAGTTGTGTCTTCGCTTGATTTCTACCTTAGTTTTTTTTTCTTTTTTCGCTTTTTAACTCATTTAATCTATAAATAATCACACGTGGACCAAGCTGCTGTTGACAATAGTCAAATATCTTGTAAATTACTTCTGTGTAATCGAAACGCACAGTTAGCATTAGTATTGATTAGCATTACTTCCTACAGAAATTAAAACGCACTCGGTTTACCCAGCAGCAACATGCCAGTTGAGTATGGTATCTCAGGGTTTCCACTATTTTGGTGAGTTTGTCAAGGTTATGGGTTATGTCCATTCTTCAACTGCACAAACTAGCAACCTCTCTCTCTCTCTCTCTCGCCGTCTCTCTCCCTCTCGCACGCGCGCGCACACTAGAGAGATCCTTTGTCCTAAAGTATGGTCCACTGAGGTCAAAAAGGCTGAAGGGGGCCTGTCCCACGTGATCAATTGTATGTATCTGCTGGGCACATCTCGCATATCACAGTCAAATCCAAACCAGCACAGCTCTGGATGTTCTTTGGCAGCGTCCCAGTGACCTACAACCACGTAAGGTCCGTGCTACATATGATAGGGACTTGCGATTCAGGTCAGGACATGGCATATATAGACACCATGTGGGAGGTTAGATAAGAAACCTTTGAAGGTTGCGTTTTCTCTTCCAACAAGTTCAGCTATCAGCAAGTTAAGTGCTAAAACAGAAAATATCTCACGAACGCCAAGCCCAAATAACAAAATGAACTGACATTCAAAAAGCGAAATATTTTAATGCATTTATTGTTCTCCGCCATATAAAAGTTCCCTCTGGCATCAAACCTATAAAACGTGTGTAATTATCTTTAATTTACAGAACATCGGTATTCCTGTTTTTTTCCTTCCTTGTACGTTTTGTCTTCATTTGAAGTTGATTCAGATATATTCATCGACGCAAAATGCATGAAAACTGTTCGAAGAATCAAATTTTGTAAATAATTGTACCAGTGGTGGGAGGGGAATACTGTATATATCTGTTGTATTAATTCTTGTTAGGTGCCCACCGATACAAAAGAATTCTAGAAGACCAACGTTTGATAGTTATGAACAGTGTCACCTTTGTTTACGCACACATGCAATTTAAATAAATGTCTGCTCATTTAACCTTCCATGTTCGCACGCACACATAGTACTATTTTCTTTCGAAGTAGTTTAACATCATTGTCTTATTTACCAACTGTCCGTCCTCTTTCAACCCCTCCCCCCCCCCAAAAAAAAATGAGTTACTGATATTTGAAGGGGTCGAACAAAGCAGTGGAACGAAACGTATTCCAGCAGCATAATATTGATTTACATGTATATCATCTTCCTGTGTGTGCTTCCTTTTTGTGTTCTGAACACGCGTTCGCCTGCACAAACGCGCACACATTCTGTTTCTGCGTCTCTCTCCTACCCCTCACACTCGCACGGACAGATTTTTTTATACCTCTCTCTCTCTCTCTCACTCACACACACACACGTGTCAAAGGAGACCGAGAGAAAGGGGAGGGTGAGGGCGGGTGCAGGTAGAGAACAGGAAAGATGGAAGAAGTAAACATCACGTGCCGCGTGCTGTGCCCGAAACGCTGCTGGAGTCACAACAACAAGCGTTAGGTAGCCCAGGTAAATAGTCCCACGTTCACAGCGCGTGCTCATATAGTCGGATGATTCTTTTAGTAGGACGTGTCTGTAGCAAGAGATCGCTGGTATCTAGATCATGAGCTGTGCAGTAAAGCTGTCATTTTTTGTGAATGTAAATGCGTATCGCAATCCAGCCTTGATTTCCAGGTCACAAAAGGTGAGGTTTATTTTTTAAAGATGTGCACTTTAGAATCAGACTACGTGCTCAGCAGCAACATTTCTGGTGCCTCACGAATGGATTTAGGAGAAAGACCGATCAGTCCCCTCAGTGGCGCAAAGAGATTTTTAAAATTTCATTTCACATTTTAAATAAATATAACTTTCTTTCCTTCTTTTTTTCTTTCTTTTTTCTTTCAATAAATATTGAGAATTTATTATAGTAATAGTTTCATGTCGGTGTGAGACGAAACATTCTGCAACTGCTATAGGAACTAAAGTTTGTCTGATATTCTGATATTCTAAGTTCCACAGGTATTGCCGTCCGTGACAGTACAAGACCTTGACCTACAACCTTCTGCGTCGGCGACAAGAACACATTACTCTAGGAGAGTTTCAACACTGCTAGTAATTTGTAACTGTTTATGGGCAGTTACATTTGCTGTTACGATGTCTCTTCAGGAGAGCTATCACGACAAATTGGTGATGTTTATGCCGAGAACAGAGGGTTTTTTTTCCCCCACGCTTGTATGAAAAAAGTCGGAATTGAATTACCCAACCGCTTGCTGAAAGACCGGGTCTAATTTCTATGAAGAATGTTTCTCCAGCAAGCTTCTACTTCCGGGAATTTTGGGGAAATATGTGTCTGTAAATATCATTCGATCTAATATTTTAAAAATGTGTTTTGGTGCAAATGGCTGGACTATAGTTTCTTGCGAGTGCTTGCATTGAACTTACTCGCATTAGCTACAAAACCTCCCTGCACAGTCAGTAACAAAATGTTCATTTTCTTCCACAGAAGCTCTCTCCTTTTAACATTGCCTAAGCAAGGGTTTGGCGAAAATATGTATTTTCAGATTTTTCACAGACGATTTAAATATACGTAGATAAAATTAAGTAAGTTTTTGTTTTATAGATGTAGGTGAAGTATTTCTTCACACACTTTTCGTGCACCTTCATGGAACCACGAGGGCGGCGTTGCCTTACAGTCCATAACTTGAAACATCACATAAATAATAACAAAATTTATTTGGCAGTGTTAATCAGATGGATCAGCTAGGGTATTTTGTACACCGGGGAATGATTTTGCAAGAGAGGGAAAAAAAGACAAGCTGTGCCGCTTGACTGAGACCTGTGTTTGGGTTACTGTTGATATAGCCTTGACATAGATCTAGTCTAGGTCAGGAGGTTATCATGTACTTTGTATTGGGAATTTCGTCGTCAGGAGGATGTGACCTGATTAGGCAGGCAAATCACTATACTAGCCAAAAGCCTTCTTTCTTTAAACCTGCGATAACGGGCTATATCTTCTTGAGTCCTCAAGTGGTGTGGTCGGCTAATTCCCAAGCACCTTTGCAATAGACACAGGCGCTTTTAAGAAGTCTGCCGAGCAAAGCATTTTTATGTAGTTGGGCACTTGATTCAGCACAAAAAGCTGCCTGTTTTGTTCCCGTTGACCTACTCTTTTTTCACGTTCAGTTTCAGTGCATGACAAGGCTAATGGTAATGCAGGTTTGAGTCTATAATTTCTTTTTCTTCACATTTTCTATCCTTATCTTATTCCTTCGTTCTGTCCGCATTTTATGCAGCAGTACAGTGAGACACATTTCAAAAGCAGATATTTTCTGGTTACAATGGATGATTGAGAGTTAATTTCAAAAGAAAAAAGAATCGGGGAACATGAAGTTTTTCCTCATTTTTATTTATAAATATTATAATTAATCACAGACTTTGTGATACTTGTCTCAGTCAGCTAGATAGACAGAACATTAAGTAGAGAGAAGACAGATGTTGCGAGAAAGGGGGCAAAGGTCACTATTGTGATGTTTCGATCTAAAACTGTATAGTGTTTTTTTATATAAAGAAAGCAGTGGGATTGTATTATAAAAATTTAATGCATAAGTAGAGTGAGAGGCCAGAATTCTCATAAAGACCAATATTATCAGCAGTCGAGGGTAGTTTTCTTCGAAGCACATGTGTAGGTGTGAGGACGTGTGCGGGTCTGCAGTGTTGTATGTTGCTGCCTGTGCTGATGCATAGTCAGCACCTGTGGGGACAGAACGTGTAAGGCACACAGCATCTATGGGAATGTAACATATGTAACGCATACGCAGTGTCCGATCTGCATCAGATTTCACCTATTGTTTGCTGATCCTGGACCAGACCAGGTTATCTTGGCCATAAAGCTGTATAGTTTTCTACGCATGTGTGGTACACAGGTTTCATACGCAACACGCGGGAACTGTCCTTTCTGTATCACGTGGCTAGTGCATGATCTGCCCGAACTGGCCGTGAGGCGTGCTTGTCTGGTCATGTGCCGTAACTCAAGAACTTGAGACCCATATCTTTACTCACTGCATGGTCGATCATTGATTAGTCACGCCATTAATTCCTCGTGTTTATTCACTTACTTCCCATTTGTTTTCTGTTAGCGTTCGGTCCTTACTCCAGCTTTGAAATAAAAATTTATGTGGTACTCGCATTGACAAAGAATTTGCCAAGGATGATCCTCATTGAAGATTGCAACAAGTGTTGATGTAAACAAACAAATAAACAAACAAAAACATTTTGACAAGGAGGAGGAGGAGGAGGAAGAAGATGAAAAATGTTTCGAGGTTTGCATGTAAGACAGATATTGGAAGAAATAGGAAAACTGTCACGTTTTGATGATACGGGAACCCCCATTAAGAAAAGGGGGATGGGGGAATTCCAAACCAGGTGGAAAGGGGAGAAACAACGAAACAAAAAACGAGTGGTGGGGGAATGTGCACGTGATATTAAAGTCACCCACTGTGTTGAAAACTGAACATGACAAATTGTTATAAATATATATTTTGACTCAGACTCCCTTAACGAAAAAAAGGAAAGGAAAGAAAGGCAAATAAAGGGAGCTGACTTGGTGATACAGGGATGTCAGTGAGCCAGCCATGTGTGTGAGAGAGAGAGAGCTCGAAAGCCGACCTCGGGGTCACGAGGTTTCCACCTGCAGATCACGAAGTCAGCACACGCCCCACCCATTGCCAGTGGGGTGGTTGGGTTTTCTCAAAGCAGCCTCCAGTACAGCGTCTTCCCATCTGCATCCGTTCGCTTTTCCACCCACCCAGCTACCCCCATCGCACTTCATTCTGTACCTCCGCGTTCTTCTTGTCCTGACCTTACAGGTCAGAGGTCATTGTCCTACACACGGGATTGAGACTGGCTTGAATGTAAGTATTGTGTGTTTATGGGTGTGTATCTTTGCATCTATATGTGTGTATGATATCCATCTTTACATGCATGTGTGTGTGTGTCTATGTGTATATGCATGCAAATGGGAATAAATGAATTGACAGACGGACTAAATTAAAAATGTCTTTACGCGTGTTCATGTCAAACCTGAGTATTAGGCTGCAAGGGCGCTTTGATAAGAACTTAATATTTTAGTAAATATTAACTTTATCCAGACTTTGATCTATGGAAACAAAGCTTCTGTAGGAAATATAAAAAAGCGATCTCTAAATATTTTGCGCACAAACATGTAACTCAATTTGCAGCTATCAGGCCAAACACGCGGCTCACTGCCTCTGCGCATGAAATAGCTGGATGCAGGACTCACACAGTTTGATCAGCTCGATTTCGAACATAGGTAATAAGTAGAAGTAAGTAGTCTAACCTTCTGCAAAGATATAACCTTCTCCCAGATATATACAGATGGGTCACATGACCCAACATTCCACTTAACAGGAATAGGAGTCTATGCAGCCAAAATCACCAATATCGCAGCTGAGCTACCAAACCACACATCAATATTTAGAGTAGAGATTATAGCAATACGCACTGCCCTAAGGTTGATAGTACTACAAACTAGAAACGCTACAGCAGAAAAATCCTTCCTAGTTGTCTCTGACTCCCTGTCAGCACTTCAAGCTTTTCAAAACCAGTCTTTCCAAAGAATGGATATAATGTATGAAATTCTAACCTTGTTAAATAGACTCCATAATATAGGAATCCAAATAAACTTTATCTGGGTGCCATCACACGTAGGAATAAAAGGAAACGAGGAAGCAGATCGGCTAGCTACCCAACCACCAACATCATCCAAATAAACGTACCCGTTTCAGCAGAGGATAGAAAAATAGCCCTTAAACCAGCAACTAAAATACAGTGGGAAGAAAAGTAAAAAAAGGAAGCCAAAAGCACCAGGAGAGAATTAGAAGAACTACCAGGTAACGAACTAGTACTGTTCCATTCCAACAGATCCAACCAAAGTAGGATAGCCAGAATGAGACTAAATGGAGAATACCACCTTATCCGTAACAACCCAGTAACCTGTAGTTGTGGAGACAGCACACCACATGTTCTGCTAGAATGTACCCATTCAGGAAAGAGATGAACAAAAATGTTACAAATAAAAACAGACTACATCAAAGTAAACTAATATAACACATAGCACCTTAGCGGTAGAGATAAAAAGAATGTAGGGATGCGGCGGCGGTAGGTCTGACCAGCGACAACTCCACCACTCCAGTTACTCAAGCCATCATCAGTGCACCAGGGAGGGGCCAGCCAGCGGGACCACACATAGCCACCACCAGTGCAGGACACCAAACCGCAGACCCCTTCCCCTTTCCCCACACCTATCTCCCCTCCCCTTCAGTGCGAAATCACCGCGAGGTGGAAGCACTTTTCCCCCCAAAAAACAACAACAACAACAACAACAACAACAACAACTCAACCCTCTTTCCGGAAGGGATTGTTTAGAGTATATGCTGCTAATCTGCGCTTTTAGTTTTCTTAGGTTCTTTTATAAGGCAAAGAAAAAGGTTTTTCATCACAGAGGCAAGACGAGGCATGCTAGTTGTCTTTTCTGCGGACGTCTTTTAAATGTGGTGTTTGCAGGTAACTGATTAGCTGTGTGCACGACTGTAACTGCAGCCCTGTGAATGGCAGACCGCCTCGGCGATCTAGAGGTTAAAGCGTCCCCTTCCGAGGAGGAGGTTCGCAATTTCGCATCCCAGCCGAGTCATACTTCAAACTTAAAAATTGGCAAACTAGTATCTGGCCTGCCAAACGCTTGGCGTTAGAGGGATCAGTGCTAGGGTTGGTTGACCCGGTGTCAGAATAATGTGACTGGGTGGGACGAGCATGAAAAAGCGCAGAATAACTGGAGCCAATCAAAATACAGTATCACGTAAAATATGCTAATCTCGTAGGGTCACCACTGAAAACCTTGCAGTTTCCTGGAAGATCTTTACTGCCTATACCCCACCCCAACCCCCACCTATCCCCTACTCCTACCCCCCACCCTAACCCCACCCCTTCCCCTTAATCCCCCTCCTCTCGGAACATCCCCCTCTCCCTCCCTTCCCCCCGCCCCTTGAAAGACCTTCGAAATTTAGCTCGCCATTTGATTGGCTCCGCTTGTTACACATCCTAAATAGAGCTCGTCATTTGATTGGCTCCAGTTGTTCTGCGCGTTTACATGGTGGGACTGCAGCCCGTGTGGCGACACTAATGCTCATTATGCTAATGTTGAGCCCAACCGAACATTTGGTTTAAACCATTTTATTGTTTCAGAATCAGATGACTATTATTCTTAGAGAGTTCAACTGGTGCCAGAAAAATTGTTTCTTGAAGGCTGTCGGTGTCACGTGTTGGGGTCTGGTGGGTCAAGGAGATTGCACCATAGATTCCAGGTGTGAACCATCCTCGACTCTCAGGCCTAAATTAAGGTCTATTATCCCCTTGTTCAAGCCGCCATCTAGCCGCTCACGTCATCACCAGCCCAGGATTAGTTCCCTGTTTACACTTATGATCGGGGGTACTGGCCCTAGAAACCAGGGGCAAGGTGTTACATACCCTGGGGCTGCTAGGGTGGGATTCGTGAAGGTGTCAGGCTGACCAGGTGTGCGTTAGTTGTTCAGGGATGATTACGTAGCTGGAGAAAACTAGCGACGCGTAGTGTCGAGCATCAAGAGCTTTGATGTAGCCGCGCGAGGTAAACAACCAGGAACGGGAGGGGGGTAGTTGTGTCCACACTA
>SMGT01012337.1:343875-365350 GCA_004794575.1 Lanistes nyassanus
AAGTGTACGTACTCAAGTGTCGATTTATGGCATTTTATGCATCAAATAATTCAGAAAGTGAATTCTGATGCTTGATTTACCTTTAAAACCTTTTATTTAGACCTAAAACCATGACTTTTCGTGGCTGTTCGGTATTTCGTATATGCGGCAGACGAGCAGACGATAGCAGTACTGACACAAATTTGAAATGTACGTTCTCAGGTGTCAATTGTTGCCATTTTATGCAACAAATAATTAAGAAAGTGCATTCTGATGTTAAATATACCTTTGAAACCTTTTATTTAGACCTAAAACAATGATGTTATAGCTGCTCGGGGTTTCGTATGACCGCATGTTGGCTCGAAAAACTTCCGCCTCGTGCGCGAGACTACTGGATGTTTCCTACAGACGCTCGCTCGCTAGAGATCTCGCAGGCGAAATCTTGCAAGGTCTCGCCCTTAGGCAACGCGCGTCTGGTGTGACGTGTTCCCACTAGCGAAAGTGTGGCTGGTCGAGTGTGCGGGTCTTGCGTGAGTGACCCGACGCGCGATCATTGCCCCGCAGCTATAAGTGACGGACGATTATGCGTGTGGCTGTGTGCGCCAGACAGCTGGCGGCCCTGATTATTAAAGGCAGTGAGCGAGGCCAGTGCGCGTGCCACGAAGGTTTGCATCCCTCCCTCTCCTTTAGATCAGAGGTTAAGTTACCCCAGCACTCTCTCCATCCCTTAGCTCACCACACGTAGATTACGCTTACAACAGCGACACTATCATCAAATTCCTAGCAACTGTTCTGCAATATCTGAACAAGACAGCAGTGTCTGTAATGTTGCTTTCTTACTTCTTTGCAAAACGTTTGCATAAGAACCAATACTTCTAGCGCGCGTACACACACGCCCAGCTCTCTTCTCTCTGTTGTCGTTCTCCGTTGCCCTATATTCATATCTGATGTCCTATTTCCTAGCGTACACCTCGTAACAGATATCGATAGTGCAACTAGAAACTAGGAACTAATCGTAGTCTTTCATTCCATTGTGTTAAAACACGTAACAGAGATATATTTCCTAGCCGCGTTATCTTTGTACCTTTCTTCTCCGTCTAGAGTTTTAATCATCTGTAAGCCCAAGCAGAACCCGTTCATTATGATGCAACTGACTGCCATTCGCCTCCACGTGCCTGCAGCGTGCTATTCTGACGACCTTGACACCGTGCCCTCGCTCGGGTCGCGCCCTGTTTCTGCCTGACGGGTGGGTGCCAGGCTTGACGAAACGGGGAAACGCCAGGTTTATTGCGCCCCTGCGGAGTCACCATCACGATGAACAGTTGTACGTGTTCGCTTCTCATGCAGTACGCCCGTGATTCCGTCAAGGTCTACTACCCTCAAGGTCTACCCGCTTCCTTGTCACGTAGTCAACTTACTACTTTATAGTAGAAAGCTTTCCTTCCATGGAGTTTTTATAAGGAGTATTTTGCTACTCCAGCTGACCTGTTACCTTGAACTTGTTGTAGAACCCTCACTTTTAACGGAGCAACAGCGTGGCATAACATAAAGATTTAGTATTAATTTTAACGACGGAGTCTCTGCAGCTCATAACAGCCGGGTTCTATATGTGACGTGGGGGGCCGTACCTTAACTTACTGGACTCGACTTCTCAGAATTACTGGAAAAACTTTATGGTGATCTCGTAAAATGTTGATTTAATTGAGCAATCGTCACCAAAACCTTTACTGCAACAGGTCAATGGTTTCTACACCAAAGGGTGACGACGCTACGAAATAATGTGAATAACTAGAGAAATCTACCGAGGGAAAAGATTCTCATACTCTGACACGTTCGCTCAGTCTCACACAGGCAAAACACTACTAGCTCAAGAGCCCCCACCCTCGTAAAACACACAACTGTAGCGAACTGTTATTCAACACATATTTCAAACACTGACTCCACAACATCAAATATATCTACAGATTATTTACAGAGAATCACCTTGCTCATGTCTAGGGTAAGACGCTGCCTGATTACGTCATACCACGTGGTATCAGACAAAGAAGATAATCAAACTCCAGAGGGGAAATCAAACTGCAAAAACAGCCTATGATCCCGCTCTATACACCAATACAATACGTGACTGACAACAGAGTTCCTACTCTCGTCACTACGAAAACAACTACTTCTGCGATACACAATTCTAAAGCTATTCAACGACCAACAATGAAGCTATGACACTGCCACGACAAGCACTTCCTTTACCTCCCCTTTTGGCATACGCCCGGCCACTAGCTTAACGTCTCCTGTCTCTGGCAGGATAAAACCACCTATCTTAAATCAACCCGAGTCCCAGACTCTAAGATAAGTTTATGGTAAGAGCAGTCCTGAACTTATAGGGCGCATCCAGCAGTCACTTACAAGTCAGTCTCTTGACGTGTCGGCGAAATACTTCCAGTGTATTCAGCGTGAGAACTGGAGCTACTCTTCCAACGGCTAAGATGGCGAGGGGCAGAGGTCCGAGGGTCTACACGTGTCAGCTTCTCTTGGTCTTCCTACTTCATCTCCTGTGTCTCTATCTGTGTCTGAAGCTCGATTCCCAGTGTCTCTCTTTTCCCAGCTTAAGTACTATGTGCTCTCACGCCTTAAACTCGATTAAACCGGTATATATTGGCCGGCCTAGAGCGGCTACCCACACTGCGTCCACCTACCCGGTGTCGAGAAAGGGAGGAGCGAACAGGCTTACCTAGGAGTGACAGGTGACAACCTAGGAGTGACAAGTGACACACAGAGTGGTCGCTTCACTTAACTGTAAAAAGTGACGCTGTGTAGAGGTCAGGGCTTGACATAATTATCTGTTGTTGTGGTTAGCAACTGGCATGCGCATGGGCAGTGCACCTGGTAGGCTGCGCATGCATGCCCCAAGTCAGTGGGAAATAAAATCTCGTGTACGGGTGGACTAACTATGGCGACTGAAACAGCGTCTGTAGCAACAAGTACACGACCCACAGCCAATGACTTGAAACCCATCCTTAACACCGCCCATCCTACCCGTTTGTCTCTTTTAAGTTCAGAAGACTTAGCTCGTCTTGCAGTAATTAGGAGCAAAGCAAGAGGCGTATCTGATGGTGTACGTAGTGTGGACTAAGGGGTTTAGTCTGGCGTACGATGGGCTGAAGTTAGACCAAAGCCGTGCAACTGGCCCCTGGTTCACGCAACAGGTCGCAATAAAGTCTCTGCTGACCTTCACCTTGCATTAAAAGTGCAGTAAGTAAATCAGCACACAGTAGCTCTCTCACCTACTGTGGCTACGCACGAGTTGTTGGCGCCCGTTTGACCGGAGTGTCGTGTACGCACTTAAAGTTTGTTCCCGACCCGGTCCCGTCCTTGACAAAAATTTCAATTACGCCAGCTGTCTTCAACAGGAGATTCATTTAAACATTTCCGTTACTGGATGTTGAACAGCTTCTCACCATCCGACACGCTGACAGCAAATAAACATCTTGGATATTCATACAAGATATATAAATGTAAAGATATTAGCGACATTAAAAAAACGCGCTTTGGGCGGACAATACATTGAAAAAAAAGAGACAAACATTGAAACCACAGGTACTAACAAAAGAGTGAACTTGTATAGTCTGATCACGGACCCCTATGCATATCCAACTTATAAACTTTGAAGGAACAGGTGGGATAACGTCGAACAAAGACACTACTTAATAACACAAAATGGGATTTACTTCGTCAAATTCATAGCATATCTTTCGCGCACACACAAATTTTAGATACAGCCTCCTTGAGACGAATTTTTGGTCGAAATCTATCGATCGAAATCATTTATTGCAGACGGTCGGAGTCGACTTATGCGAATTATGTTAATGCGGCATAAGCGGAACACAGAAAAGACAACTGTCACGACTTTCTTTAAATGACGTATCAAACTGAGAAAAACGTAAACACTGTTTGTGTATGACAGTGACGACTTTTTTGATAGATGGTTAAGACAAGAAATGATATAATAAATGCTAGTAGCTTTCTTCATTACATACACAGTTGTAAATAATTTTATTAAAGTCTGCATACGGCTATGTGTGAGCGCTGCCAGTATCTTTGTTGGAGTTATCTTTCGATAATTTAAGCGCTCTGTCCTCATTTGTTCTTTATTAACGGTAATAATTAAGTTATTCGGTCGTCCCAGGAGCGAATAACGTATTCCAAGTTCGCCGAAACAGTGTTTTCAGAGAAGGAACAAAATTCGCTATTCGAGTGTAAATTTAGTACAATTTTTATGCAGATGGGGACAGGTGACGAAGTCAGCACTGAAATAGCGCCTCGACATAAGAAAATGAGAGAATATCAGCCGTAAATAACTTTGAACACCCTGCAGAGCCTGACAAACACCAAGTGTTGACCCTTCCCCTTTACGCGACCGTCACGGTACGGGTGTCTTTGATTAATCACGTGACTTCGGTCACCCTTGACCTTGGATTTCATTCATAAACCCTACGTCACAGACAGCCGCTCCTCTGGTTTGTCTGTGCCAGGCACGTGTACCTGTACGTGATCTCGACCTTGGCGCTATCCCGCGTTAAAATCTGGCAAGGGATGAAACTCACCTGTGCTGCGTTGCGCTTGCAGGTGGTGATATAACTGTTGTTGCCGGTTCACTCGCGTGAAAGGCGGCTCACACGTGACAATGTTGAAACCTTAGCTTTGCGGGCATTGCCGGGACGAGCAAGCAAGCCGCAAACGTTTCTCTAGCCTGTGGCCAAGACGGGGTAAAAATTGCTATGAGCAGGAGGATCTGTTTTCTGACCGGGGTTTTCCAGACTTTCAGCCACTCATGAACCTCGAAGTCATGCGGACAAGCCACGTGGTACTGATATGCAACATGGTGTAGGATTGTGAGTACAGCCTCAGGCGGCTTGTTGGTACATGTGAAGACAGTGCATAGAAGTACTTGCGCAAAACGGCACTTTCTTTGCTTGGGGCCACCAGTGGGCATCTTTCTAAGTGAGATAATGCTGAGCTTGGGTGGCGGGGCAGGGAGTGGAGGAGAGGGGTGGAAATATGTTTGTTTAGTCGAACATAGCTCGGTCCTGCCAAGACGCCTGGCACTAGATAGGGAACAGATAGGAACTGCTTGGCCCGGTGTCAGTATCATGATAATGTGACTGGGTGGGACTGAAGCCTGTGTTGTGACAGCAGTCCCAGTGTGGCAGCACGTTCACTTGTTTCAAGCGACACCTTCCTGATTTGCGCCTCGTTTGCGGCGCGGCAGGAGATCAAAGTATTATCCCCCACCCACCACGACCACCACCATCTCCTGGGCGTGATTTTTAACTTAAAGAAATCATATTAAAGCTGTGATTACTGTCTCACATGCACTAAATCAAATTGACAGAACAATAATATAAAATTGTTTTCAGTCGTTTTTAAAACCAATGAAACGAAAAAGAACGAAAAAACCCCAAAAGCAGGGATTGAATTTTTTTGAAAGAAGGGTACTCCTCAGAAAAAGAAGACTGCATTGTGACAATGTAGGGCGAACCTTTTCTTATAATAACGTAAAAGTGAAACTACAGACTTTCTCGCACAAGAGCCTCATCCGTTACGAACAACTCTCACCTGCAGAAAAAGGTCAACATCATCAAAAATACAGATATTCCTCAAAATTCCACTCTTCTGCTCTTTTGCATAATCTGATCTCTTTTCGCACATCACATCACTACACGTACTGAGTGCATGACCTCTGCATCATGCCGAAAGTGTGACTCAGTACTGCTGAGAACTAAATAGTTGTTTATGCCAAACAGAGGTAGCGTGTGTGTGTGTGTGTGTTGTACCTTAATGGCGTAGCCTACCAAGGGCTCCAAATCAATAAGAAACATGTTTATTAGTTGCTGGTCGCCGACCCAAGCGCACATGCTATGAAGCTGCGACAGGCTCATCTGTTACGTCTTTTTAAAAAAAAAATCCCTTTCTTCTGATGTTCTGGTGTTATTGGGTTTTAGCTCGAAAGATTGTTTTAAATGTTTTGGATAATTGGTTTGCGTGCAAACACGTTGATACGGTTAAAAGTGCGCGGAGAGAACATAATGGATGCTTCTTGCCGCTATTTTATGACGCCTAAACTAAGTCATCAATTTCGGAATTGGAGGCTTGGGGAAGAGTATACAAGGGGGCAGAAAAAAACGATTGAGTGGATTTCTCTCCCTTTCAAGACTGCAATTGCGAGAGATTGTTATTGAAACGCATTTTATTGGACAATTTTTCTATTAAAAAAATACAAGGCGACTGGTCACAAAACAGATGCACGCAATTCTTTGAAACACTCCCCAAACCCAGTTTGTGTCGGTTTATCAGCAAGTCAGATGTACATCAGTCTGTTACTCGCATAGCTACTCGAAAACGTGCATCTTTGTGTAGTGGTGTTGATATGTAGGCTCTCTCCCAGTGTTTGTGCGTGCTTGTGTTCTCTTTCTCAGTGTGTGAGTGGGTGCTTTTTTATGTGTATGGTGGCAGTACGTGAAAGGGCAGCAATTCATCATCGGCTGTGTATTAGCTGTCCTCCCGCACTCTACCTCTTTAATGTCTCACCGGTCAAGGTCGCAGAGAAGCCCCCACAGGCTTCGCACGCGCCCACAGCCCCTCGCACATCATGTGATCACGCACACGGTGCCTTCTGGTGGCTGATCACTTTCAGTACGTTGTGCTTGTTCGCTCTGTTTGTGTGTGTACGTTGTTGGTGAGGTGTGTGCAGTTTGTGCGCGCGTGCGTGTGTGGAGATTGAGAGGTGTGTGTGAGGTGGGGGGCAGGGAAAGAGGAAGGATGAACGTTTGATCGATCATTTGCACAACTGTTTATACATGGGGGGGGGGGGGCGGAAGGACTCTTGTTGCCGTCTGTATCAAACACCTTAGGTTGTGGGCCGTTGGAACACGAATATCTGTTATTTTTGGATTAGTCATTAACGCCGAAATAATGGAATTATTCTGCCCACGTGCATGAATCATCTGTAATGAAGAAGCATGTAGGACTTAGGAGGAAGCACTTGTTATTGACTTATTTAGAGCACCGGAAAGAGCGATCAGATGTGAGGAACACGAAGACAAAGGTTGTTTGAAGAACAAAAGAACGAAGACTACGAGAGGATGTATAGATAGGAAGCGTGTTGGATACGTTAGATAGGGAGCAGAATCGCTGAGAGGTTTATAGCAGAGAACAGTAACTTTTATTTAAGTACGATTGCTGTCTCTCTTTTTTTTCTTATTTCTTCATATTCCTCGCACCAAGCTCAGCCCCACTGGTCCGCCATCTTTTTCCGTTTTCGGGACACTTACCTGGAACAGCTTGCCTCTTTCCATCCGCAAGCTACCAGCTACACTCTCTTCTTTAAAAAGTTCTCTGAAAACCTGTCTTCTCTCTCTCCCATAATACATTTCATCCTGCCCTGTGTGCAGCTGTTCAGGGGTAAAATACGTGTGCCTGTCTGCGTGTGCGTGTGTTGTGTGTGTGTTGCATGTGTGCATCCTCATCAAAGAACGGACGAAGCAGTCCCAAGCTGTCTGGGTTGCGAAATTTGTTTTCTCTTGCATACTCCGAACTTGGCCCAGACTGACATGTGTCGAGTTGGAATGGAAGCGTAAAACGCGCTGTTAAGTGCGAAAACACAAGCTTATACGTACATGTTTCACCTGAAAACAGAACCCTCGCATACTCCACCCCAACCCAAAAAAATCGAAAGGTATCGAAATGATTACCTTTCAGCTGTGAAAGCCAGTGTCTGTAGCACAAAGACTCGTTTTCTTCACTTAAAGTGTACCTTTCGGATAGCCCCGCGCCGGAGATTGTCCATAACTTATGGGGGAACACAGCAGCCGAAGTGTCGTCAGCTCCAGTGTCACATGGCACTCCTAGGTTGTCACCTGTCACTCCTAGGTAAGCCTGTTCCCCCTCCCTCTCTTCACACCTGGTAGGTGGATATTACGTCATAGCCAGGCTAATAGCTCCACCTAACCTAGGCTGGGCAGAACTGGTTTGAACTAGTATAAGGTGGTTCCTGTGAACGCAGGGTGAGAGGGCACATAGTACTTAAGCTGGGAAAAGCGTGAGTGGGGATACACAGACATACCGAGGAGACACAGAAGGGACAGAAAGATGAAGTAGGAAGACCAAGAGACGCGGACACGTGTAGACCCACGGACCTCTGCCCCTCGCCATCTGAGCCAGGACGTTGGAAAAGTAGCTCCAGTTCTCACCCTAAATACACTGGAAGTATTTCGCCGACACGTCAACGAACAGACCAGTAAGTGACTGCTGGATGTGCCTTATAAGTTAAGGACTGCTCTTGCCACAATATGCCTTAGAGTCAGGGACTCGGTTGATTTAAGATAGGTGGTTTTTTTCTGCCGGGGACATGGGACGTCATAAGATAGTGGCCGGGCGTACGCCAAGAGGAGGTAGAGGAAGTGCTGGTCGTCGCGGTGTCATAGCTTCAGTGTTGGTCGTTGAATAGCTTTAGAATTGGGTATCGCAGAAGTAGTTGTTTCAGTAGTGACGAGAGTAGGAGCTCTGTTGTCGGTCACTTACTGTATTTGTGTATAGAGCAGGATCATAGGCCGTGTTGCAGTTTGATTTCCTCTTGCTTTAGTTTGATTATCTTCTTTGTCTGATTCCTCGTGGTATGACTTAATCAGGCAGCGTCTTACCCTAGACACGAGCAAGGTGATTCTCTGTAAATAATCTGTAGATATTTTTGATGTTGTCGAGTCAGTGTTTGAAATATATGTTGAATAACGGTTCGCTGCAGTTGTGTCTTTTACGAGGGTGGGGGCTCTTGAGCTAGTAGTGTTTGGCCTGTGTGAGAATGAGCGAACGTGTCAGAGTACGAGAATCTTCTCCCTCGATAGATTTCTCTAGTTATTCACATTATTTCATAGCGTCGTCACCCTTTGGTATAGAAACCATTGACCTGATGCAGTAAAGGTTTTGGTGACAATTGCTCAATTAAGTCTACATTTACGAGATCACCATAAAATTCTGGAGAAGTCGAGTCCAGTAAGAAGGTACGGCCAGTCATGTCACATCCAGAAGGCGCAAGCTAGGCCTACTGTTTTTTACTTTAGACCAGAGTGTAGCTTTTTACAATGAGTCCATGAGAATCATGAGGAAATAGAAGACAGAGGAAAAGCTTAAATCCATGATATTATATGTTTGAGACATTAGCTTCCGGGAATGGTGAGAAGAAACAGGCATGCTGTCTAGCTCAAGACACCGATCGCCACAAAGAACGCAATGAAAGCACTGATATGATAGATTTTTTTGTTTTCATTGTTAAAATGTTCCAATTTTATTAATAGTAATTGTCATTATGGTTTACACTCCTTATGATCTATCTATATGATGCCTTAACAAACTGTCGATCAGAATCGGTGAAATAAAAATCATCAATCAGTGTATATAGCAGACACTATCGGCAAATCATGTCAATCGCTTGTAACTGTGGGAAGAATATGAAGGAAGTATTTATAGGAATTTCCAACTCATGCTTAAGAATCAGCTCATGATAAAGCAGTGAACCAATGTTGGGTTTACATTGTTGCAAAGTAATTCAGTAAATGTGCAAGTGTGAAAATATTTAAATAGTACTGGTAGTGGTAATATAGATTAAAAACAAATAAGCACGCAAACGGTTCCAAATAGCAGAATATTTTAAAATATGCATGAGTGAGATATGGAAATACTGTGGTCTAAATTTGTTATCCTCCTCGCTAAAACAGTCTGAACACACTAATATAGTTCTCGCGTGCCCTTTGTTGAACTCTTTTTTCTCATTTGCAAAAAAACAAAAAACAAAAAAGTAAAGCAAATAATGTTAAGGTAAAAGTCAACAGGAAAAAAGTGAATGTCTTTCAATATCCCCCACCCCCACCCCATCCATGGGTAAAAAGAAGTCAAATACTTGTTTGACTTTTAACTTTGACTTATTTTCTCAACCACCTTTACTCATGGTCTGTGTTCGGAACTGGTGACTTGAAATGAGAGGTCGATATCATTCGTGCCTCATCCCGTTCTTCGAAGATTTTGCACCAAACAGGTAAGCGGAGTACAGATTCTTATGCATGCACACACAAAGAACGCTAAGTCTTCAAAAACTGCACCCCAAGTAAAGTGATCACAACAATTGCATCACTGTTTCAGTGTGAGAAATGTGGAACTCATAATAACACAGAAACTTATATAGCGCGATATCCCGGCAATATGCAGGGCGCCCTACGTTTTCAACAATATGGATAAACAAACAACTAAAGTACAAAAACACTACACAAACAAAACCTTTACAAAACACACATTACAACAATGGAAAATGTATAAGTATAACCATAAACTATTAATGAGACAATAAAACAGAGGACATAAATAAGAGTAAAATTTGTTTAGAAATACTATAGCCACAATAAACAACGCCAACAAAAGTACAGACTAAAGTACTGAAACATAAGCGCAACAACCTTAATAGTTAATTGAACAGGTGGATACAGATGAAGTGCTACATTTTCACTTTTAATGTTACTTCAGCTCCTCTACAACAAACCCATGTATGGTCTTCTAGCTTCACTCCGGTCCATTCTGTAGTTGAGGTCACACTCGGGCTTTCCGACTTTTACGGAAGATTTTATTTTTCTGGCAATAGTTTCGAACTTTGCTTGTAAACGCAAAATCTGCTTATTAATAAATCTAGGTAGTGACAGATAAGAACTCCCTGATAGAAAAGTAGAGGGCTTACACCATAAATGTTAATAAAATGTTTGTATTTGTGTGCTTTCATAAATGAAAGTTTCGTATCCAGAAGCTACACTTTAACTATAAAAAGCTGTGCTAACACCTCCATCAACACTATGCCGACATAAAATAAAAAGATGTTTGTTGCTTAATGTCGCAAAACTAGGTGCATATCAGGACGGTGTTGCTTGAGACAAGTTAACGTGCCTCTACACGTGGGACTGCTGTCGCAACACAGGGTTCAGTCCCACGCAGTCACATTAAACTGACACCGGGCCACCCAACCAGTCTTACTACTGTTCCCTATAGTGCCAGGCGTCTGGTAGAGCAGCTACTACATTTTTAGGTCTTATTTAAGCTAATTTTTAAGTCTTAGGTATGACTAGGTCGGGATGCGAACCACCGACCTAATGCCTCGGAAGCGGACGCCTTAACCTCTAGACCACCGAGGCGGTCTGGAAGTAAGAGGGTGCAATATTTGTTGTTGTTGTTGTTGTTGTTGTGGGGTTAGGGTTGGGGTCCTTTACTGCTCCTGCATTTTGCAGTAGATAAATTTTGGTAATTTTTTTTTTCAAAAAGGAAAACTGAAAGTGATTTGATGACATCTCGGAATTAACGTCAAGGAGTCTGTGCATGCAACTGTGTTAACGGAACAGCCGACTGCGTCATTTCTGAATGAAGGTCTCCTTCCTGCTGCATGCTGCTTGTCGTGTGTGGTGTACAGCATTAACACTCGTGCTCACAATCATGCACGTGCAAACCCATGCATGACTTTCTATCAAACACAGTTGCCCTTTCTGTGTAGAGGTCTCTGCCATACCCAGCCAACCATGTCATACATTTTTTAATGGTTAGTCGGCTGTGTAGCCTTATAATTCAACTCTTTTGTTCACCCGAGTCCTCTGTCTTTATAGCCACGGTCCTCAGGTTCAGTTGAGCAAATTAAACGTCACGGTTTAAGGCAGGTACAATAAACTAGTCTCTAGCGACATCGGGGATATTTATTATTTCGACAGTAAGATGTCTGGGGAAAAGAAAGCCTCTTGCCAAGGGAAGGGTCGCCTGAGCTGTGGAGAGATTTTAGATAGGAGAGAGAGGTGAATGGAGGTGTAAAGCGTGGAGGAAGGCAACAGGGAAGTGGGGTGGGGGGACAGCGGCATGAGTACGTGGATGGATAAGAGCGGTTATTTGTGATATATATGTACATGCTTTGCATCAAGTCATTTTTTATGTTTCTGTAAAGGCAGATGTGACAGATACAGGACAAAGACGCATGCGCACATGTATACAGAAGTGTTTATACAAACGCTCGCGTTAACACTTACGCATATAACACAATGGATGCTAACAAGCGATAAGAAAGAATTTTCTTAGTTGTACTACAAGACCGTACGTTTAACTATAGACAAGTAGAAAAATAGACTCTCCCTGCACTACGCTCTTCAGGTGGAATTTTTTTGGAGGACAGCCAACTTCTGGTACCTGTTCTGTGCATAACAATGTAACCTATCCCTGGGCTTAGGAGGTCTGTGGACACGGGTAGGCGATCTTCTGACTGCAAGCCCTTCGCGTTTCGTGTAGGTCGGGTATAATATCCTAGTTTGCTGCGCCTACTTCTGCATCAGGTGAGCCGGCTATTTTAAACTGTGTTTATGCTATACCATGATTTGCCCATGATGTATCGTGTTTTAACGCGCAGATTGACCCTTATTTTAGATCCGCAAAATAGTATTCCTCTTATCATGTGTTGTGTCTAAAGTGTATTGAGATTAAACACGGTGACGAAGGCTGCAGTTCTCTAATATAGAAAATAGCAATGTAAAACGTAGTTAAAGACAACTTAGAGCAGAAAAATGCTACGTTTGGGGTCATAGACCCTTCGAGGCAGATGGTAAAGTATATATATATATAAATAATGTATGTATATGTATTAATAAAATATATAAATATACGTTGCCATCTGCTCCAAGGTTCTGTGACCCGAAAAAGAGCATTTTTCTGCTCTAAGTTGTCTTCAGCCACCTCTTACATTGTTATTTTCTGTATTGAGTGTTTTATTTTGTTTGCGGCTTATCGGGTAGATTGCTTGATGGCTGGGTGTGTCGGACTAAAGCTTATCTCTTCCACCATCAGCACCCGCCTCACTGCATGGGACTGTCGAGCTTATGTTCTACCTTACAGAGGGCGATATGAGCGACGTACACACCTATGTCGAAAGAACAGCGATAATTTAAAAAAAATACATGGTTATTAGCGAACAACACTGGTATGGATTTGTGATGAGCCGTGTGAAGAACCCAGTAGTCCTTTTTAATTTATCCTGTGCGAATGAACTGATGGCCTGCGCGCGCGCGCGCGCGTGTGTGTGTGTTGAGGAAATGGGTAGGAAGGGGGTTGGGGGAGAATGTCGATGGTGATGGTAGTTGCTGTGTGTGTGTGTGTGTTGTGCCTGCAAGTTTGTGGATGTTCTTGCTCTTGTCTTTGTGGAAATATCAAACCGTTTGAGGGGCCAGTCGACAAAGGCTTCATTGTACTTCTCAGCGGTCACGAGGATCACCGGCTGTGCCTTTAAGTGGCTGCCCACTCACTCCAGATGTCTTGCATCCGGCGAGAAATGCGGCGCTGTATCAGAGCAGACAAGCTGGTTCGCAACTCTCTGTACGCCCTCACCCTTGGCCTTGGCATTGCCTGTTTGGTCTGTCTGACCTCTAGGACTTCCTTCGAGTTTTTCTTCCCATATTTTTCTAAACATATATAAACTCACAAATTTGAGACGCAGAATACAGACACACGCACATGCACACAAACACACGCATATACTTGCGAACGATCACACACACACACACAGAGCACGCGAAAAAGCCACAAAGAATAGCTGTTGGATATACAGACAGACAAAGGAATTTGCAAAACGAGAAATTTCTGTTTTAAAGGGAATATTTTATAACCAGCTTTTCCTTCTTTTGATGTGAGCTTATCTGAGTTTGATGTTAAGACGCTGCAGCATGTTCTGTTGTATGCTGGCGTGCAACGTAATGAGAAAACGATGTGCTAAAATATGCGTTATGATGTCTTCTATATAAAAAAAATCAGTTCGATCGAAGATTTCACCACTTGAGGTAGGGGTGACATCAGGATTCTAAAACCTGCCTAGTGCCCAGCATTCCAACACTCAGGCACCAACACCTTCCAACATCGCAGAGGGTGCAACATTCCAACAACGCGTAGTTTTGAACCGTCCAACACTGCATAGTCTCTAACACTTCAACATTGCATAGGCGTCAAAACCCTTCTCCCCTACCCATTTCACTACAGTGCTCTCCCCTTAAAGCATTGCTTGTACCCCATTATTGCTATGTATTGCAAAAGCATTGGCGTCAGATTGCAGTCCTCTCGCCTCGATTTCTTGAGGACATTGTACGATTATGATCTCCTGGCCTGCTTTCCTAGGCCAATTCATCGGGGGATCACAGAACAGATCAACCACTGTGCGTGACCGATTTATTCACGCTATTCTGGAGTGTCATCCGTATTTATAACTGACTGACGTGAAGTCCCCAACACCAAACGTCACCCACAAAACCTCAAAAGTCGGTTGGCCTACGTGATCCTTGGTCGTCGTGGTGGTCGTGGTGGTGTCGGTCTTGTTATATTTATTCTTGTTTTTGTTGTCTGGATCCTTATTAGGCACAAACAAGGTCAGCAGTTTTTAAATTCAGAAATAAATATGGATGTAGCCATCTGACGACCTACAGTTCAGATCTTAAAGGCATTATGGGACCGAGTCAGTTAAAGCCATTTAGTCCGTGCGTGTACTTCAATCGGCCCGTACCATAGCTGCAGTAACCGTCCCCCACTGATACAGGGGGTAGTGGCTTCGGATCCCGTGTTCGGCACATGTGTACGTCACCTGTTTACAGGCTAAGCTTTTTTAAAATTCGAGTATTCCGGTTTCGTCTTCCTTCGTCTTCCCCACGACATCCTTTACCGCCCTCTGGCGTCCTGACCGCGTCAAGAGATTTTATGTTGAACAAGGTGTTTACCAGTTGTACAGTTTCCCTGTCTGTCCTGCTATAAGCCTTATTTCCTTCTAAAGTCCTGTCCCAGCATCGTAACCCAGTAATATTTTACCATGGTAATGTAAGTGTTAGATGCTTGGATTTAACAGTGTACTTTGTTCTTGCATGTTATTGTCAAGCTGGAAGGTCCTCAGGCCTATTAATAAACGAAATGAAACAGAATTTTGGGGACGGGTTTAAACTATCCTCTTACATGAAGAACGACAAAAACAGTTGACCTACAAATTAATGCAGACGTCGATAGAGGAAGCTGACTCCGTTCATCGTGGCTGAAGATGCTGTTGCAGCAAATATGCAAGGCGGCCGCATGGCGGCTCCGTGCAGTCGATGGATCTGATCAGTCACCTGTTGTGGCTACCGCGACATGGCGGGGCGCTGTGCGTCGTACGACGCTCGCAGCAATACGTTGTCCTGCGTCAGTCAGCTCTATCAGGACCGTCGCACACCGCGGCCGCTATCTCTGTATCGCTGTCACACTTGCTACTGCTGCTGCAGCAACCTGTAGCATCCTTCCGGTACAAACATACTGTTCAGGGTAGGTGTCGGCTGTGTATAAATATATTATTACGTGTGACCCAAAACCTTTGGTTTAGCCACAAGGCATGCAAGGAAGCTACGAACTGCAGAGGCGAGTTGGATACACGCGAGGGAAGCAAGTGAAGCTAAGTAGCGACGTCAGAGTTCCTGCGGTCGACCGAAGAAGATTTGGCGTCACTACCTGGCCTCGCTCACATTCCTCGCGTCTATCCAACTCTCCACTGTAGCGGTGCGTTGGAGGAACTGCAGCACTCTGATCCACGCAGCAGCAGCTTATCCCTGCGTGTGTGGGGATGTGCAATAGGCGGAAGAGCCCGACAAGCTGCAATTTTCTTTTTGCTCTTTTTTCTTTGAATAATCAGCCCATCTCGACGTTCCAGCAACACCCAGTCTTCTTCGGCTGCTTCCTGATTTGGCGCGAGGCGACCTAGCGGCAAGAACGAGCAGTGTTGGAAGAGCGGACTGGCTTCGAGCCGGAAGGTCAGAGTTGAAGTGCGAAGAATTCGACCTTGAACTGTCTTCCGGGGGTGGAAAGCGCCAAGGAGAACGTGGACAATGACAGCTGCGTTTATTGAGGAAGGTAAGCTGTCAAACTGTGTCACAGTGACGTCAATCATAGCTGGAGTGTCCTGTTTGCCAGGAAACGGTCTTGTTATTTCAACTTCAGGCAACACGCCGTGTCGTCTTCTTGGGGAATTCTTTCTTTACACCACCGACGTTAAGACGACGAACATTCGTAGATGGAAATAAAAGAGTGTATTACTTATGCCATGTGAATCCATTCATACAACTCGGGGCCCCATCTGTCGATAAACTTTTGTCTATAAACTTTTCAAAGAATCACATAACTTGGTGATGCTGTGAAAAATGACTATTATTTACGCATGATAAGATGGTTTGTTGTGGCAAGGGTGACCCAGGCTTTCTTTTCTCTTCAATCAACGATCAGACAATCTCTTCCCATCACCTGCTATGCACAAACAACAACAACAACAACAACAACAACAAGGCTCACATCTTGCTCAAGAGCCACTGCGTACAGTGATCCCTTGCAAAAACGCACAACTGTCACAAACCTTTTCAGGTTCTGACGGACAATCAATGATGCGTGTCGTTATTTTCAAGCGTCCACTCTCCAGACCCGACCAAAAAAGTAAGGAACTTCCAGAACATGTTTCCTGAATTCTTCCTTTATACACAACAACCAGCACAGTGAAACATATACATAAATATTTTCCAACAATCAGTTGTACTTCCACAAGTCTTTACTAAGACAAATTCTTTTGTTTCTAACAAACTTCAGCTTATTACGCTATGACTACATGAAGACAAATTTGGCTCAAACCGAAACAAACTTTAGGCAAGCGGTATCCGACAATTATCCAAGAGACCAGAGGCAAGAGACCGATTCTTCAATATCCTAATTCTAAACAAAGTTAATCAGTTCTAACCTAGATACTATTCTCTCTAATTCCACTGGCGTCGTAACCAAAGCTTGAAAACGCGTAAGCAAGATTAAATTTTTTAAAATTTCTGTACTTTCAGACAACACGACAGTACCGTACATCAAGAATGAATTCTCAAAACTCTTTACGGCGAGACGGTTTCTTTTTTCTCAGAAGAAAGCTCCAACAAAGGTACTGGCAGCGCTATACATAGCCGTATGCAGACGCATGTGATCAAGGGAGCTTATCGTACCCAAACACGTAGCAAAGAGAGGGCCGAAAGAAAGGAACTTGGCAGATCCTCGAAAAAAGATCTGCCGCCCCTTTCTTTATAATTAACTAACTTTGTAGTTTGTCTGCTCCTTGGACTGTTAATTACTTCTTTGGCCATGATTCATTTGTACTCAACAGATTGGTCTCTTTGGCCATGATTCATTTGTAACTCAACAGATTGGTCTCTTTGGCCATGATTCATCTGTAGTCAACAGATTGCTCTCTTTGGCCATGATTCATCTGTACTTAACAGATTGGTCTCTTTGGCCATGATTCATCTGTACTCAACAGACTGGTCTCTTTGGCCATGATTCATCTGTACTCAACAGATTGGTCTCTTTGGCCATGATTCATTTATACTCAACAGACTGGTCTCTTTGGCCTTGATTCATCTGTACTCAACAGATTGGTCTCTTTAATTGGCCATGATTCATCTGTACTCAACAGACTGGTCACTTTGGCCATGATTCATCTGTACTCAACAGATTGCTCTCTTTGGCCATGATTCATCCGTACTCAACAGATTGGTCTCTTTGGCCAGGATTCATTTGTACTCAACAGATTGGTCTCTTTAATTGGCCATGATTCATCTGTACTCAACAGACTGGTCACTTTGGTCAATATCTTGACCATTTCACCAGCTCCTTCTATTGACAAGTCACACGAGCGTAAACTGCTCTGAGCAAACCTCACACGCAGCTCCTCAGTACTGCTGATGCTAATTATGGCGAGACTAGGGAGAAGACCTGGTGGGAACAAACCCGTGAACCCGGGCAAGGCATTATAGCTCGCCAGGTCGGAACTGTAGGTGTGTAAAGTACCCGACACAACGACCTTTCTGAACTGCTAGGAATGGGGTGTGTTTATTGGTACGTATGCATGACAGAGGAGAGTCATTTTTATACTATTTTTTTCACAGCTTTGGCGCTGGTTTCCTTTCACCACACACGCGCGCATGCTCACATGCAACTCACGCATGCTTGTTTTCTCCATTACCATGCAGTAGCTGGATAGTAGGGAGGTACGTGTCAGTGTCAGTCCTCGAAGACGAAATCATTGAAAGATTTTACTTCGTATAGGATTGGCATGGCCAGTTACCGGGTGGCACTTTAGAAGTTTGTGCTGAAGGAACTGCTCGTGCAGAGAGAGAGAGAACAGACAATTGTGTTATTCAATTTATATTAGGCTTAGATTAAGAAAATGTGAAGACATAAAAACACGGCAAACTGCAAGCATGTTGTGCTATCAGTGACGCTGGTTAATTATTACGATAGACAAAGAATTTTTTTTTTGCAAGAACAGTGACAATTTCTCAATACTTCTATTTATCGTTTAATATTGATACAACCATATCAACATCAACAGTAATAAGGAAGATAAAGAGGGGGGGGCGGAGAGAGAGAGAGAAGAGGGCAGAAAGAGTTGGAGACGGAAGTAGTGGGTAAGGAAGGGGGTGGGGTGTGCCTGGCTGACACGTTTGCAAAATGTCTGAACAAGCCCTAAAAGATTAACTGCTTGCTCATTCGTCGTTTTTGTTTCCTAGGAAAGATTTATAATTTTCCATTCAGTGCCTTTCCTTTGTATACTGTTTTCCCCTACCGTTAATCTTCTTTTGGCATGTGGGATTTTCGGACATCAGACCGGAAATGTCCGACCTCTTCACCTCCGATCTGCGCAGGGGTACGATAACTCTTCCAGAGTTGCTGTTTGAGACACTGCTAGAAAAGCTGAGCACTGCAGCATGTCTAGGCAGGCGAGTGCAGCAAGTTTATGTTTGTGTGCAGCTGTGAGACTTTCAGCTGCAGGCAAACCCGTCCTCTGACCGCGATTAGATACTTTTTCTTTTTTGAATGCTGCACGGCGCAGTGCAGAAAGGTTACGCGCGTTTCTAGCACTCTGTCTCGGTTATCTGATCTGTGTTCGTTGCACAAAAAACTTCCTGCCGCAGGAACGACAATTCTAGTGCGTTCTGATTTTATGCACACAGCGCCCTGCATACGTCGTGATCTTAATAAACATCACTTGTTCTTTGATCGGTTCGATTTGGTTGTTCGCTGAGATGCGTAAGTTTTGTGTTTGCTTTTCACACATGCCCATTTACTTCAGGCGGCAGTTGAAAGTTCTCGACTTTGAGAAAAGGGAATATTAATGCTTGTACAGCCCACTGCAGGTCATATGGGGACAATCTTGAAAGTGCATCCATTTCAACGTATTTTATTTTGAACCATTTTGGAGAACAGCTACTTATGTCCTGTATTATAGTTATAAGAGGTAAAAAGTTATAGTCTAAACATAAATGATATTAATAGTTTTTACCTGTCTGTATTTTTCTTAGCGTGTTCTTTAAGCTTGTTACGGCCCCTTCTTCCTGTGGGCGACATATTGTAAACGATTCGGGCCACACACAATCTTGTTCAAACACGTGCGAAATCTCGGGCATTCACCCAGAGAGAGAGACCATCTATTCCTAAAGGCACTGCAAGGTTCGAGAGGGGAGTATTGGTGCATAACAAGCACAGCAGGCTTAGAATTAGCTGAAGGCTACAATTTCTCGTTACACTTTATGGAGAGGGGCAGCATGGCCTAATGCAGACCCCCATTAATTGGAAGTCGCAGAGTCGCGAGAGATTTTTGCTGACAAGACTGATGATCTCGTCATTATTACTGGTGATAATTTCCCGTCTGCAGTTGGTTGGCTAGTTAATGACTAGCTTGGTTATTTTAAAAAAGAAAGTGCTCCCGGCTCAGCAGAAGTTCAATGTTCTGACTGTGTTTTAATTGCAGAATTCTTGGCCACTCCGAGATTCGAACCCAAACCTTCGACGCGCTAGTCTGAAACTACCACAGAGGTATCCAACCCTTCCCCTACTAACCTCCTTGCCTTAGCCTTGGATGCTTATGCACCCCCCGTCTCCTCCCCACCAGCTCTTATTCCCACTTGGCATCCGAAAGTTTTTCAGGGCAAACCTTCCTGGTAGAAGTGGACTGAATCCCATTCTACACTTTCGCTCTCCCTCCAGAGACAGACTTGGGCACACTTGGTCCTTGTACCAAAGGGCAGTTCTGCAGCACATTGTCTTTATAAGAAAACTTTTTTTAAAACTTATTTTTAGGTGGAACAAGGTCGCTTTCTTTTCTGGGACAGTTGATCTAAGCGTGTCACATTGCCGTGTCACCTCGACACATGTCACTATCTGACCTGCCTGTCGGAGACAATGCAGCGAATTCGGAAAAAAGAAGGGAGCGGTTTTCTGACACTAATTTATGGTGTGTGTGAGCGGGAGCTGGCATTGCATTTTAAGTACTCAGCAATTTACAAAAGGCATGAGCATACGTACATGTATGTATGCATTGATACGTGCCTGCCCGCGCTAAGTATACAGAAATATTTACATACCTTAAAGCGAGTCTTAATGTACTTAGATGAATGAAAGGCTTACAATAATTTAAAGAAACATTCGTGAGGAGTTTATATGTGTGCGACCTTTTATGAAAATCAGTCTTAGAATACTGATGGACTCGGTCATTCAAATTTCTGTTTTTGGATTTAAAGTTTCTTTTGCAGTCATCGACTGTTTATTTTGATTAGTTCTGTCAGTTTGTTAGTCCGACTTCTTTCTTTCTTTCTTTCTTTCTTTCTTTCTAATAAGGGACTGGGATGTTGTTGCCAGTCCGTTTGTCTGCGTGACCGTGGGTACCACACTTAAGAAGAATGAATAGCTGCAGAAGACATCAGCGTTGCGTCATCTTCCCATATCGATCAATGTGCAGACTGCTGGACAGCCACAACAACTAAACACACGCCAGTCTAACGGAAGCTAGAGTGACCTTCACCCGAGAAACACCTCCTTTTCTTCCGAGATTACGCAGGCTTCCGATGTTTGGGAGTTGCCTCTCAGCAGCATCCTGTTGCACGCGCGTCTAAAGCTAGTTTCCATAGCAGCCGCAGCCATGTAACGGTAAACAGCATAGCACGGATGTCATGTTTCTGAGGGGCATGTCACGGCGGGCGGGTACCTTATCTTATTGGACTTCGACTTTCCAGAATTACTGGTCAAATTTTATGTTGATCTCGTAAAATGTAGATTTAATTTAGCAACCGTCACCAAAACCTTTACTGCTTTAGGTCAGTGGTTTCTAAACCAAAGGGTGACGATGCTGTGAAATAAAGTGAACAACTAGAGCAATCTTCCGAGGGAAAAGATTCTCATACTTCGACACGCTCGCTCAGTCTCTCACAGGCAAAACACCAACTCTGGTCCCTACCGTACCAACAGCTTTACTGCAATACACCAATGCGACACGTGACTGATGACCGAGCACCCAATCTTGTCGCTACCGACACTACAGCTATTCAGCGACCCACAAAATAAGCTACGCCACTGCTTCAGC
>SMGT01012337.1:394976-408039 GCA_004794575.1 Lanistes nyassanus
TTTTTTTCTGGTAGCTATCCATAAACTAACTGGTGGGGAAGCGGGTGGCCGAGTGGTTAAAGCGCTGCTTCCCGACCCGAATGAGCTATATATAGTTCGATACCCGTGCGCTGCACCACACTTCCCCAAGTTCACCCAGCTGATGTGGGTACCCGACCCACGAGTCTGGGAAGGTAAGGCAGAGAGAGAAGGGGGGGGGGGGTGGGGGTGGGCACCGCCTCCACGATGCAGGCCCACAAAAAGGGGCGGTCTTATACACCCCCGCCCACTCCCTACGACAAACTTTACCTTTGAAATAAGTGCATATTTTTGTTTTATGCTTCCAGTGCTGGTGAAAAGTTATTGCAAGGCTTTATATAATGGTTTTCCTGTAGCTGTTCTTCCTTCTTCCCTGCAATTGCTCGGTGGAAACCCTCTCCGCAGGCCCAGCAGTTCTTCTTGGTTTATCAAAACCTAGAAAAGAATTATGTAGCAACCTAGTTATTAGGCCGAGCGCTCAAGCAGATCAATCATACTTCAATGACTGTTGATAATCGCTTGATACACGGAGTAAAGGCATTATCAGTGAGAAATTGGCACTGGACGTACGCCGTCGGTAGGAGAGCTTAGTGGTGTCACGCCATTCAGTCTGTCGATGGCCGTGTGTTGTATGGACAGAAAGTTTTATTGTCGACAGGTAGCAGATAAAATATCGCAGTCTCTCCGAACGGAGACTGTGTGACGGAATCTTTGATTGTAAATTCACAATTATACTACTTTAGAGAGACACAATCCTTATAGCAGATGTTGTTTTAGACGATAATTTATTACTGTGGACAGAAATATGCCGATATTGCAGATATGCTTTCATATAGATTACATACCAATCTGAACTATGCTTAGATTGCATATATCCTTTTATTAAGTATCTCAGAGGTGTGTGCGTGTGTGTGTTTAAAAAGTTTACATTCTTTCTTCGTACTTCAGTGTAATTAAAATTATGTCTTTTGCATTTAAGTCTTTAGCTTCTAGAACTGGCCAAAAATTATGCTTGTGTGTCATAGATTGAAATAGAAGAATAAAGAGGACCAGGAGGCCGGAGGAGGCCTAATGATTGGTGGCAGGAGGGGGACTCTGGTCAATAGGACCTGACGTTAAAAAGTGTTATGTTCAGTTTGCGGCGAGCAAGCACACCAGACCTTGGACGATTCCTGGTGCCAGTTGATTATCTGCACGCGTTTGGTTTGTTTGTTTGTTAACCCTTGTTTGTGTGTGTGTGCAAACGACCGGCTCAAGGCGTGCATACGTTTTTGTTTTGTTTAATTTTTTTTTGATCGGGTTTGCTCTCTTGCTTGTTTTCGTAAAAGGTCAGTCGCCTGAATTCTGTTTTCTTTGTTCCTGCCGTCCGCGGTTAAAATGCCCTTGAGGAAGGAAGCCTCCATTCCCTCCCTCACTCCGTCTCGCCCCTCGCCAGTTTTCTCTGAGAGTCTAGATGCGTACGGGCTGGACTCGCTGCACAGAGCCGAGACGAGACTTCGTGGCCATCTACGGGCCAGCTGATGACTTCTTTTACTCGTTCCTTTTCTCAAACACTTAAATTCTTCTTTCTGGCAACGATGTGCTTGTTCTGTGATTTGTTCAAGTACGTATTTAATGCAAACTTTCATTCTCTCCACCTCAAAACTAATAGACTCCTCTCGGATTATGGAGAGATTCCACTGGGGCTACCGTTGCAAACCCATCACATATAGGTTCCTCTCATTGTATAACCTATAGAAATAACAATATCCTTAGAAAGAACGCCGAGGCTTGAAGCAGAACTACGTATGTCCGCGTTTTCCAAAGCAAAACTCGAAACTCCAGAGACAACAAAAGCATCAATCAGAGAAAACTCTCAAGTAGGACGACAACAAAGTGATTTTACTACTGTTGGTGTGACTTTCGTCATGTGGAGACAAGCTGGGACGACCCCCGCGATAAGTGTGCCGTTAGTTGCCACCTACTTGTCTTCTTGTGCAACATCTGGCTGGCAGACGATATTAAATTTAGGTCACAGACATGTCCTCTGCGAACGGCAGGAGTTTTTTTTTAGGTTTGTAGGTCAGAGGGTGCAGTAAACTAGTACATACAAATCAGAATTTCGTATCATATTCTGTTATTTTCTGTCTCCGTCACTTCCTATTTCTGCTAGAGGGTTCAAGGTGTTTCTGAAACATTGCATTCAATCTAGAAAGTAACAGTTTATTTATAAAATGACTGGGCATGAACATCAACAGTTTCAAGAAATTTTGGTTGGATTTTTCTAGGTTATGCCATGTACTATTGGACAGTCAGCACTTACCTATCCCAGAAATATTCTGACCGTTACCATGAGCATTAAAAGAAGTTAAATGGCAGTGGACTAAAAGCTAGCCTGATCAAGGAGCTATCTAGAAAGTTCTTTGGTTTTCTGGAAATGTCTACCAACAAGAGTCTGGACACTTCTACCAAGGACTATTTAGTTACACTTGTAACTAAAGGGTCTTTGCTTCTGCTATGCTACATAACGTTCTAGACGTTTTACCATTTCATTGGAGAACAGTCTGTATTTTCATCTTTCTACAAAACAACCCAGGAGCGGCGTCTGGGGGTGGCAAGTGGGACTACCACCCCAGGCCAGTTCTTGAGGGGGCCCCTCGCTTCAGGCCTAAGGTCGTCCTTATGAGCTTGTCAATCTGTTGTCCACAAACAGGAAAAAAATTATGAATAATGAAAACAGTAAATTCGTGCGCCAAGTCGCGAAAGTTGATATAGTCTTGACATAATCACTGTTTGCGGTAGCACACCAATCTAGATCATGGTCCGTCGTAGACCCCGTGTACTTCTAACGCCGCCTCTGAAACAACCACAGAACATCAGCAGAAGAAGTCTTCCAGAAATCTGTAATTAGTTTTGCTGACTATTTAGTACGTACAGCTTCTAGGGCGAGGGTAGATTGTGGTGCTGTACACTGTAAGCGCTTTCCCGTTCATTTACCTTGTGACCCACGAAGACACAAAGTGCAAGCTGTGCATGATGACTCTCTGGCGCTCTCCCACGAGGGGCTAACTTTGGCAACTAAGAGAGTGTTTCGTGTGAAGAGCAGACAACTCTCGCCTTGGAATCGAACGTCGTAGGAAGAAGGAGGGTAGTGAATGCAAACAAAGACAGAAGGCAGACTGGCCATCAAACAAACCTGAACGCCTGAACGGACGAAGCGAAGGTCTGGGAATTTTTAACTGTTTGTAGAAGTGGGAGAGGCAGATTTAAAAAATGTGTTATACCATAGAGTACCGTGGAACATGCTATAAAACATTCACTTTCGATGGTTTTCTTCCTTTCTCCTTTCCCCCCTCCTTCCTTACTTAATCCTTCCTTTTTTCATTTTTCCTGTTATCTTCTTTCATTTGCAGTTTTCTGGAAGTTGCTGACAGTTGCTGGAATTTATAATGCTCTTGCACTGCAACCGTCCTGATATGCACTTAGTTTGCGGCTGGACGTTAAGCAACAAATACCCCTCCCCCCTTGCACTTCATCAGCCAATGCCTTCACCTGTAACGTTTACCCTTTCTGGAAGTTGCTGACAGTTCTGAAATGCAGTGATAATGTCTATGTGCTTTTCCGTCCTGGGAGAGAATAAATGTTTGGGTGCTCTCTTGCGCCACTGCAAGAAACTGGCAGCCACCCACACGATATGCGGTTTACATTGGAGCGTACTGTCTCCATATCTTGCCACTGCAGCGCTAAAGAATTCGGTACTGAGATTTAGATTATCTCTTTTGGGTAAATGCTACACGTGCAGGGATTGGCTGATGCAGAGCAAGAGGATTATAGGGCATGCCTGTACTTTTACATTGTTATTGCTCGAAGTCTTGTTTTATACGCCAAGCCTGCAGTTCTATCAAGGTATTGGGCAAATGCTTACAGGCGTAGTCATGGTTACGAGAGTTACGAGAGTAAATACAAGTATAGGTAAGGACAGGAAAAACTCATAACTCGTAGGTACCATAACTTATGGCAAATTATACGGAATATGCGTATGGCAAATATTTGTTCACATGCACAGTTTAAAAAAAAGGGATTACATTTTAGGGCAAGTTAATGCATTACTTTGGTGTAACTAGTGTTATGTGTTGAATGAAAAGAGCTATTTCGTAAAGAAGTATAGTGTGTGAGCATGCGTGCGCGCGCGCTTTTGTGTGTGCGTGTAGGCCTATGTGTGCGCACGCGAACCCGTAAGTAGATAGATATGTATAGAGATATGTGTGTCTATGTGTCTCTGAAAAGACTGTTTCGAGAACTTGGAATAAGCTTCTAGCACATGGAATAACCGAACAACTTTATTATTGAATAACGAGGGAACATACGTATTCGAGTTTAGTACATGAGAAATTTATAGAGCTTATCCTAGAATAACCACTGACAGGAATAAGTAAGGTATTCGGGTTCCTTACATTCGGGACCTGGTGACGCTTCACAGCATAAGCTCTTAACAAGTGCATGACAAAAGATCGCGAGATTTGACATAAACAAGGTCAAAGGTTAGAGGACAAGAAGGGCTTAAAACACTTGGTTAATGCCAAGACAGCCACACGTCCTACAGCTGTGTCACCATAAAGACGTGCGCATAAAGACGAGCATAGGGTCCTTCGGAGAATTATGCACGATTTTGACCCTTGAACTTTTGGAGGTGAGCAAAGTTCCGGCCTTGCCAGCCGAGTCTCTTTGGTATATAACGTGGCTGCACTGTGTCAGCCCTTACTACGAAGAAATTTCGTCTTCCGTAGGAGGCCGGCAGACGAGCAGACGATAACATTTAGACATTACTTCAAAATTTATGTACAAGTGTACGTTTCGGGTACATAATGCATTAGATACTGGCAAAAGTGCATTTTGATACTAAATCTGCCTTTGAAACCTTTTTTATTTAAGTGTCTTTCGTGAGTATTCGTGGCTTTTCGGTCTTTCGCCCGAGGCGTTGGCTTTTGGACAGCAGGTTTTTTGATCAATGAAATGAAAGGAACAAACAAAAGCTTTCTTTGGAGGCCATTTTAGTTTTGGTGCTGCCAGCCACTCCTGATTATTGGCGTTAGCAGGGGAATGAAGTGGGAAAGGTGGTTCACATGGACACTCGCCATTCAACAGTTTGTGGACGAAACATTACGTAAGCCGCCACTGCCCCCCCCCCCCCAATGTAAAACTCTTCTGTTGTTTTTCCAACCGATGACTGAGCAGGTTTCACCCCCACCTTTTTTAAAAAAAAATACTTCTTCCATTCATCTTCTGGATGGAATGGGAGTCGCCTTCGAGATGCAGTCATCACCTAACTAGTAAGCCGGGGCTCTGCATTGCCCACAAGTTTCCGTAAATTACAGATGGACGCTCTTGAAAATGTAAAGGAGAACTTAATGTGGTTTTTTTCTCTCTATAATGCATGGGATAGACATATTCACAGACATAAACATATACATATACATATACATATACATACACCTATACAAATACATATAATAGTAACCTGAAGGTATGTGTAATGTATATACAGATACATTTCTCGAACGTGAAAGTGCTGTGGATGCCAGAGGATAGACGTCTGTTTGTCCGAAAGGCCAAAGTGTTCTGAAGCGAAACACCACTAGAAGCTGGCATATAGCAAACAAAGGAATGCAGACCACTGGTATGCACCTCTCGGATTACACCAACCACTAGGGGGAAAATTCTTCATCTAAAAAGAAAAGACTTTGATCCTGGTACGGGCCACATACAGACACCCGGCTGGGTATCAAGCAGGAAATCCCACGAAGATAACTTTCGGTGATAACACCAAAGATTTTTTTTTAGTACGTGTAGTATTTGTGCTAAAATATCTTTGATAGCACTGCAGCACCCTACCCCACCAAGCCACCCTCGCGTTCACACAACTGCGGTGCATAGGTTACCAACAGTCAGGACAAAAAATGCAACCATACATGCAGCGCGTGAACCCAAGCACGCAGACACGCACATGCAAATACACCGGTGCGCATACGCAAACAAAAGAAAAGACACAAAATTTAATATCTGACTGAGACTTTTCTTGTTTTTTGATCTTTATATATCCCATATATTGGTTGTTTTTTGTATATTTTTTACCTGTATATATCCCATATATTGGTTGTTTTTGTATATTGTTTTGTATATTGTATTTTATCTTTATGTATCCCATATATTTTTTTAATCTTTATATATCTCATATATTGGTTGTTTTTGTATATTGCTTTTGTATATTTTTTATCTTTATATATCCCATAAGCATGTCAATCTTGTAGTGGGTCGTGCAGCCAAGATGCTTATAACTAATAACTACTAATATTAAAAATAACAATATACTGATATTTTCGATGTGTCATGTGCCAAATTATTATTGTGATATATGCCTGTGAATTGTATTGCATTGTGTCATTGGAGGGGGTGGGGATGCGGTCCTTTTGTCTGCGAGTTTATATTTATCCAGGAAGTGGTTAACATGGGTTGAGCCTGTTAACACACCTGTCAGTTACAAGTTACAGCACAGTAAGATGCATATAAAACTAACAGGAGGGACATGATAAAGGGAACTATAGTTCTTGCGCTAAGGGGCCCCTCCTCTAAAATTTACATAGAATCTCCTATTTGTCTGAGATTTTGCTGTCAACTGGGAGATGTGTTAACTGCGCGCTAATCTGTTAATATTCACCTTTGTGAAAATGTGGACATTCTAAAACTGCCAGATTTCTCGTTAGCAGTTGATTATTTCTCATTATTAATTGTGTGTTTGTTTAAAATTTACTCTGATAATATCCATAACTCAAGTCCGACTGAAGATCTGACACCTTGAAACACCTTTAGCCTCTTCCTGAGAAGAGTCCAACTTTGAGAACGAGGTCAAAGACTCAAGGTCACGTAGGACGTACAGACGAACTCAGGACAGAGATAACGCTGAACAACACCCAGCAGGAATATGTAAACAACCATTTATAGTCCGGCAGGGCCGTAAACAGTTTCCAATAAAACGTATCGTTTGTCTAACAACCACATTAGCAGCCAGTAAAGGCAACGGTAGCTGGGGCTTGCATAGCTCTGCAGGTAGAGTTGCGGACTAGGGCGTGGAAGGGGTTCCTGGTTCAAATCCAAGTATGATGAAGGCTTAAAGTTGTGCAGATACCGTTCGGCCATACCCCTTACATTAAACTGTCTCTCCGCAGTGCCCCGCTTACTGCAGCTATCAGTCTGGGTTTCCTTTCGGTGCATAGCTGACTAATAGGACCCACACCCTCCCGCCATAGTGGGAAATCACCGCGAGGTGGAAGCACGGTCTCTCTAGAATTACACAGAGGCATTCGGGCACGCGAATCGAAACACACGCGGACACGGCCGCACACAGCAATAGAGAAAGAAATATTAAGTCAGTAAACAAAACTGATTTACACTTTATTATTGTAAGGGATGAGATCAACAGGAGAGGGCAATCTCTCCCACTCCCCATTACAGAAACGCGACACGTGCGGGGTTGTGGCAGGGCAGGAAGTTCTAGCGGCGAAAGGTTTCAATTCACGAAATCAGGCGTGAAAACAGAAACAAATACGCCAAACACAAACGCCGCAACGTCACGCTCAGGCTAAGCCTGCAATTATAGTCGTCCGATAATCGTGCCACAGTGACTGCTTGGTGTCCCATAACTCACACCACAAGCTGACGAAAACAGCCAGCCAGGCCAGCCAGGCCAGCCAGTAGGGCAGAACAGGAAGCGAACGGCCCACGGTGTTCCACAAACCCTTAGCCCATTTTAAGGACGCAGACTTGAACAGCAAAAGTGCTGCATGGTCTCCGCGATTACCGTTAAATATATGCGTCACATCTGTGTGCCAGTGTCCATTAGACATTGTGTGTCAGTGTCACATTGCGTGTCAGTGTCACATTGCGTGTCAGTGTCCACTAGACATTGTGTGTCAGTGTCACATTGCGTGTCAGTGTCCACTAGACATTGTGTGTCAGTGTCACATTGTGTGTCAGTCTCCATTACACATTGTGTGTCAGTGTCCACTAGACATTGTGTGTCAGTGTCCACTAGACATTGTGTGTCAGTGTCCCGTAGAAGGGGGAAGGGGGTGTGGGTCATGATCAGGGGTGGGGCAGGTGGGGCCGGGGCTGGACAGGAGTCAGGAGAGAGATGGACTAAGATATTCAGCAATTTAGAGTAATGTTCTGATGCGTTCTTCTTCCTCCTCCACTCCCCCCTTTTTGTCTGCTCTTTCTTCTTCTGCTTTTGCTTTATTCAAAACGTCTTCTTTTGTTCTTGATTCCTTAGCCATTTGATCTATCGTTCTTTTCACTGAACTCCCACCCCTTTGTCGAATGC
This sequence comes from Lanistes nyassanus, assembly GCA_004794575.1. NCBI lineage: Eukaryota > Metazoa > Mollusca > Gastropoda > Architaenioglossa > Ampullariidae > Lanistes > Lanistes nyassanus. The sequence goes on from SMGT01012337.1 coordinate 403,351, forward strand.
CACTTTATACAATTTATGACGTCACTCCTTCCCAGCGATGTCTGTTTGACAAGAACTAACACATTCCTCCCCACTCCATCGCTCCCCCACAGTCTGTTTTTTTTTAAATCTCGAAGTTGTCGAGAAAAAGCAGCACGTCGCAAGTTCCAATGCGGCAGCTGTCGGTGCCTGTTAGCGGCAGTTATGTCGCATCCACAGGCTTGCAGTGCGTGCTTCCTGTCGCTCAGTCCCCACTCCCTCTCCTCCCCTCTTTGACGTTGGGAAGGAGATGGTGTCGGGGCCCTTTCTGTCTCCACCTTTTTGCTGATCCAACGCAATGTCTTCTGGTGACAACCCGCAACGCCATGGGAAGATGGATAACCACTTTGTTCAGACCGCAAGCACCCTGCCTCCTACCCTGATAATAAACGATGTTATCACCTCAGAGCTTGCTCGCCTTGCAAGATAATGTCTGAAATTGTTGTTATTCAATACTCGGTCCCAAAGCTTAAGCACTTCAGCATTAGGGGCAGCGATAGAAGTATCGCACCGTCTTACTCTATTGTAGTGATGTTGACTCTATTGTAGTGATGGTGGCTCTATTGTAGTGATGGTGGCTCCATTATAGTGATGCAAACTATAAGATAGCGCTGCTGGCTAACTTTATTATAATGATGTTGACCAAGCCTATGATAGTGATGCTAACTGTATTATAGTGATGCTGACTAAACTATAATGATGCTAACTCTTTTATAGTAATGCTAACGCTGTTATAGTGATGCTGGCTAACTTTAATGATCCTAATTCTGTTTAGGGGATTCTAACTCTATTTTAGTGATGCTGACTAACTCTATTATAATGATTATAACGCTATTTAGGTCATGCCGACTATATTATAGTCATGCTAACTCTATTATAATGATTGTAACGTTATGTAGGTTATGCTGACTATATTATAGTGATGCTGACTAACATGTATAGAGATGCTGGCTAACTCTATTATAATGATTCTAACGCTATGTAGGTCATGCTGACTAACTATATTATAGTCATGCTGACTAACATGTATAGAGATGCTGGCTGATTGAAAAGCTAAAACAGTCTACTGAGCCTTCTTCTCCTCAAATACACACATAACAAACCCCTTGTGCGCTGGCTAAAAGTATCTGAAGACGTGAACATACTTCGAAGAAACGCACTTTTGGCTTGAGATCCCAAATGGCGGCAATAACAGCAGTTGGGAACTGTTCATTAAAGCATCCCTCGATAGCTGGAGGCTGCATCTTTGAGAAGCAGCATAACCCCTTCAACATTCACATTGTTACTTCCCGAACGTCCATCCCCTCCTACCCTCCCTCCCTCCCAAGCCGCTTCCTCGTTCTAATTCAGTGCAAGTGGCTTCAGCGAGATCTTTCGTTCCTTCCTACAGTATCGTGCTCTATGTTTATCAGACACTCATCATTCAGTTCAAGTCAGTCTGGAGAGTACGAAGCAAGTTTTTTTCCCAGATATCTTTCCAGACTTTCCTGTCGTCATGCGACATTAATCTGCAGTTCCTTATCACTTGTGCCCGGAAAACGCTCTGCAGCAGACAATACTGCCTTTGGTTGTGCCTTCCCACCTACCCTCGTGGAGTCAGCTCACCCAAACGTGCTGGGATTTGATGTAGATCTTATCCACGTCATTCTACATCATATGTGGTCTTTTGGAAGTGACACTATTGTCTTTTACCCATTTGCCAGCTTTACTGCAGTACAGGCGACCTCTCCAGCTTTAATTACCACAGCTTACTTAGTAATAGATGAACGTCTTCGTGGCGCCAGAAAACAGTTCAAAGGTTATAAGTCTGCCACGTTGTCGGGAGCGTCCTCTCACAAGCCAGGTGTTAAAGGAAAGGTGACAAATAAATTAAAAGAACGACCTTGTGATGAACGTTAAGATCGCCACATAGTGTCGCGTACACAAGCAGACGTGATGAATGGCATGGCGATGTGGAATGGATCTTGATGGTTCTATGGGGGAACTACAGAGATTCACGGCCGGCGCATGTCCAGCAACCCAGGATTCTGAAAATCGCCTGTCCGCAAATAATTCACGCTTCGGCACCTTAAGAGTGTGTGGGTCGTATAGTCTCTCAACCAACAGGTCGCGTCTATAGCGTTTGCATATTCAAGTTCAGTGTCATTTTATTTGACACCCTCTCAAGCGTCATCTTTTGATACTCAAGTGTCATCTTTTAGCAGCCTCCGTTCTGATCGGATGTGATAAACTCGAGTACTCCAGTATCTACTCGAATTTTTTTCTCTACATTTTTCACTGGAAAGCAGGCAACGCAAAAAAAGTCCTGTTGCAGCTACCACTTGATAAAAGGTATGTACTTACAGAGTCGTTGGATAAACAACCTGTTAGGTGCCTAAAATTAGACATGTTGTCTTCGCATGCGCGTTGGGTCAAGGGCATAAGTGTTGCGCCAGTGATGTACGAGTGTTCCGAACGGACATGCGCAGCTCAAAGGGCAATGTAGCGCTGCTGCGATGGGTTCTGGAAACTTCGCATCTAGTGGTTAAACAGGCCAACTGTTGTGATGTTTTGCTATAGCTTAATTTTTGTTCGGCTTTGTCCTTAAACTAGTGCACATACGATGGCACACTTTGCCAAGTACGCAGTACGCGGCAGTATCCACATGTGCGAACACTCGCGCGCTGACGAACGCGCAGAGGTATGAATAAATGCATAAGCGCACGCACACAGCCCCGATATCAGCAAGCGCATGCAAGAATGCACAACGCGCGCACGCACGCACGTGCAATAAATTCTGATCTGGTTTCGCGACTTTCCAACATTCTCATGTAGTTCCTTCCTGGCTTGTACAACGTGAAGTATGCCTCCCAACGAGGCAGCCGCCTCTTAGCCAGGTCTTTCTCACGGTGATAGCCAGAAAAAACAATTTCAGATATAATTATTCTTGTTCTCGGGGCGCGCGTCTTTCATAGGTCGCTTTAACTCTGAAAGTGTTTATCACGGTCCAAGGCATCAAATGACCAAAATAACCCAGTCATCGTTGATAAGTCTTAAGCTGTAGCTATCGATACAGATGACCACCTCGGTAGTCTAGAGGCGGGAGGTCGGAGGTCCGCATCCCGGCTGTCATACCTAAGACTTAAAAATTGGAAAAGACGCCTGTCATTATAGGGAACAGTACTAGGACTGGTTGGGCCAGTGTCAGCAAAATATATTTGACTGGGTGGGACTGCAGCCCGTGTTGCGAGAGCAGTCCCACGTGTCTAAACAACACCGTCCTGATATGCACGTAGTTTGCGGGGGGGACGTTAACCACATACCCTACGGATACAGACAAACACTAGCATCGATATAAAAAAAATTGCTTCATTTACTGAACAGTTATATTACATTTTTCTATTGGATCACACTGGTTTTAATCAACGAGCGAGATCATGGCAGGTCTCAATGTGAAAATCTGTCAACTATAAGTCTTTGCAAGAACAATTAAGAGACAAACTTTTCACGAAAGGGCTACAAGTGAAGGACTACAAGTGAAGGACTAAAAGGTCAAAGGGAGAGAACTTGCAAGTCTAACTATGCTGGGCCTTACTTCGATCGGTTGCTTGAGAAGATAACTCCAGTAAAAACCTTTTGGACTGACAACATCCGGTCTGATGCCAGAAGATGTCAGATCACAGTTACAGTGTCTTGTCAGGTACGTATGTATGTTTGTTTCTGTAGCAGATTAACGTGTGTGTGTGTGTGTGGTGGTGGTGGGGAGGGGTGTGTGTGAACGAACCGAATGCAGCTGCACGGCCAAAGAAATTTCTCCCACTCTACAGATGGCAGTACAACGCGGAATTTGTTACCATTCGGCATTCTTTTTCAGACACTGTGCAACGTACTCCCACTCATAAAACCTTAATCAATGCTTTCTGCTTAAAGAATATTTCCGCGAAAATTCCTTCCTTCTAGTTACAGAAACAGATTACACCAGTCTAGTTACGCCATAATAATTTCTTCTTAGTGTCTGCGTTTGCTGCTCATAACCAAAGGATCAGTGGCATAAATCAAAAAATAATAATGTTACCAAATGAAGTAGTTGAAACAGCTAGACTGAGTAGACTCTCACACAATATTTGCCCATAACTTTCAGTAATTCTAGCATTACATCCCTTACATTTAACTAAAGGGAAGTAACCTTAGAATCAGCTATTCAAAAAAAATCAGCATCAGTTTTATCCCCTAGACTGGCGCGTTTTCTACATTGGCTTTTCTGGTATGAAGACCACCACCATAAGAGCTCTCCCTTTAAGATGTGACTGAGTAAATAAATGTCAACAGACTGATGGTGACAGTGTGATGGAAGTGGAAGCTGCTGCAGCTGTAACTGAAACTATGTAACTATTCATAGAGCACAGCCAGATTTTGTGACTGTAGAACACAACCAGACTTGGTCACTATTTATCGAGCATATCTAGACCCTATGATTATTTGTAGACCCTGTGACTGCTTATAGAGCACAACCAGACCCTGTGACTGCTTATAGAGCACAACCAGACCCTGTGACTGCTTATAGAGCACAACCAGACACTGTGACTGCTTATAGAGCACAACCAGACCCTGTGACTGCTTATAGAGCACAACCAGACCCTGTGACTAAGAGCACAACCAGACACTGTGACTAAGAGCACAACCAGACCCTGT
>SMGT01012337.1:408094-441330 GCA_004794575.1 Lanistes nyassanus
CAGCCAGATTTTGTGACTGTAGAACACAACCAGACTTGGTCACTATTTATCGAGCATATCTAGACCCTATGATTATTTGTAGACCCTGTGACTGCTTATAGAGCACAACCAGACACTGTGACTAAGAGCACAACCAGACCCTGTGACTGCTTATAGAGCACAACCAGACCCTCATGTCTACAGTGGTCTTGCCTATGTAAAAGCTGGGCGCCAACATCAGCACCCAACATTTCAGCTACACAGCACATCTTGCAGAGAAGATCTTGCCAAGCATTTGTTTGCACACATTGAAATACTTTCTGCAGCAAGTGGGAATGTTTTCAACTCTTTTCTGCATTTGCCATTTGCATTGATTCATTAGCCATGTACTTTGTGACGCTAGAAATTTATGCTTCAGCAACCGGATGCAATTTGCATGCAGCATGATTGTCTGAATTGTTAAAAAAAACTCCAGACTTCCATACATGTTTGCAATATAGAAATATTTTAAACATTTAAACAGTCACATTTTCGTCCAATCTTGTATGGTACTAAATGTAAAGATAAGGTTTTCTGCCTAACTGGTTACAGGTAGATAACACTGTCACAGATTTTCAACAGTTTTCGAGAACAATACAGATACTCAGATCTTCTTGTATAACGGGGAGTGTCAGAAAAAACCGACAAAAACAGTTACATGTTCACACATTCCTATTTATGTCTGTCCTGAACATCTGACCAAGCAGCAGAAATTGCAGGCAATGAAGTGTCTCCCCTGGAAACAGCACATCTAAACAGCACCATCTGCCACTTTCTTAAAGAACAAGGCATTCCAGGGGCAACTCTGGCTGTTGCAAAGAATGGACGCATTATTTATGAGCAAGGTGAGCAGATCTTGATCCAGTTTGGAAAAGCAGCAACACAGGAGTAAGTAGTGTGACAGTGTTCATGCAACATTGTATTTTCGCTTCCAGTAGCATGTTAATGTTACCTAATAGTTGACTGCTAAATTTGTGGTAATGTAACTCTTATAAAGAGTTAATGTTTACTGGGAACAGAATAAGGTTGCTTCAGTAAAATGAGTGGTGTCTGCCAAATTTCTTTTCCAGTATAGACTTCTTGTGGGTAGTAGATTTTGAAGAAAGAGTAGTGCTTGTAGACTACTCCAACTAGAATGTGCAGATGAGATGAACAACAACAAAAAATCATTATTTTGCAAACTGGATAATCTATTCTATTACCAAACCTTTTGGTGTAAATGCTTCGTCTGGTCCCCAGAAGAGTTGAGAAAAGTTGAAACCTTCAAAACCTGACACATGTCGATAATTAACTTAAAGTTTCTATCACAGTGTGAAGTGGTTTCTGCATGTTGATTTCTACTGCATTGCAAAATTGATGAATAATCCATGTCTTCATGACTTCCTTATAAGGACAGTTCATTCAAATGTATCCTCCTCTTTGACCTGAGTGTTCTAAAAATAGCTCCCTCTTTGTATTTCCTCCATTCCTCTCAAAGACAAACTTCTGCCACTTCTTTGTTTCATTTACCACATCTTTGTCGTTGATTGTAATTCATCTTTGATTAGCCCTTACTGCCTATGAAACCCTGAACAACTATTTTAACATTATATTTGTCTGTGACAAAATATACAGATTAACATTACTGAATGGCTTTAGAATAATCAGGAACAGACATTCCATGCATAGAATCTGCGGATGATACACTAGTACACATCCACACGAACTACAGGCGCAGTATTTTGATGTCTGCTCATCGCCAGTGACTTGCAGAAACTGTTACATTTCTAACGTTTACTCTGATTAATGTGACTGTGTTAACAATCAAACACACGGACTCTCACATAGATCGCCAGTGTCCGTTTTCAGACAGCATAAATCTTAACCAAACAGAGTTGTTTCAGTTTCACATAGAACAAATCACTAGGTTTCATGTAGGCATGTAATAAATGGAGAACGAATCACTATAGGGTTTCATGTAGGTATGTTCTAAATGGAGAAGGAATCACTAGGTTTCATGTAGGTATGTTATAAATGGCGGGCAAAACTCTTTATCAAGCTCCCGCAAGTAGCGATTTCGTTACCTGCTGCTGGGTGGGCAGGTTTTGTCGGGAATGATGACGAGAAAAGACGTAAGGAGGGCAGAAAAGAGGAGGACTCTGGTCGTAATTAAAATAATTTGATACATCTTCGAGATGAAAAGTAGTGACAACTTTGCACGGTTTCGTCAAAAGAGTTCGTGGCTTGAAGAGCACTGTGAACTGCGGTAAGAGTTGGAATTCACACCACGAGGCGACTTTCCTGCAGGATATGGCCTGGCTGGTGCGGGACGCAGGATGAAGGCAGGACACTTTCTGCGTGTGGCCAGCATCAGCAAACCCATCACTGCCATAGCGATCCTGCGGCTGTGCGAGGAGGGCAAACTTAGCCTCAACGCTCCGGTCTTTGGAAGTAAAGGTAGATGTGCGCGCTATATATTTCAATGGAACCAGCTCATCTTAAATGTCTGTGTGTTCGGGGCTTCCGCACACGTGCTCGCAGGTTCTCGGCAGGGGTTGCAACCCTTTGTATTTAGTTTCAGTAGCAGACGGTACTTAGCCTGTGCATGCAATTTCACACAGCATGAGAGAGAGAGAGAGAAAGTAATGAGGGAGGACAAAAAGGCATGGCATGAAGTTTTCGCGAAGTTTAGTTACTGTGTTTCCGCGGATATTTTTGTGTGCATGAAATGTGTTCTCGCGCGTTACAAATCCACATTTATTATTATTATTATTTGTTTTCTTCTTTACGTGTAACAAACCGAAATGGCTGCCAGTTAAACAACGGTTGTCGTTGAAAACGCAGGAGTTTGTGAACGTCCACAGATAGCGACCTCCATCACCTGTGACTAGCCCACTGTGACCGTTGATCCCCAGGTGTCCTGAAGCGGCTTCGAGCGCACGGCGACAAGCGACTGCGTCGCGTGACTGTGCGGCACTTGCTTCAGCACTCGGCGGGGTGGGACCGTGACGTGGCTGGCGACGCAGTGTTCTGGAGCGTGCCCCGCCCCCCTGGCCTCAGCCTGACGTCACAGGAGTACAACCGTCACCTTCTGCAGTATGTGCTGAACAGAAAGCTGCAGTTCACCCCAGGTATCACTTCTTGCAGTTATCACTTAATAAATTACACACCAGTCTGATTTCTTCGCGATTTTGCAGACTGGACTGCATGGAAATACTTCTAAAGGAAGAAAGAATAGAGTGAAAAGGATGGAGATTCTAGGGAAGGAGAGAGGAAGGAACAAAGACAATCTAGGAAGGAAAGTAAGAAATTGCAGAAAGTGGGAATGTGGGACTCGGGAGGGATTGAGGGCGCACAGAAGAAACAGAAAAAAAGAAGAAAGAAATAAGGAAACGTTAACCGATAAATTAAACAAACGGGCACTTGAAATTAATTTGAATTTTTGTATGTCGTAGGTTCGAAAAACGCCTATTCGAACTTGGGCTATCTGGTGCTGGGGGAGGTCATTCAGGCTGTCACAGGGCAGCGGTACGAGCAGTACGTGCAAACTCTGCTGAGTACCATAGGGGTCGCACGCATGCGCGTGGGAAAAGAGGAACGCGCGCACTGGCAGTCGGAGGAGGTGAAGCGATTGTGTGAACGTGTGTCACGTGAAGTACAGGAGAGAGTTTCTTTGCAGCTGTGCGTCTCTCCCTCTCTCCCTCTCTCCCTCCCTCTCCCTCTGTGTGTGTGGTTACGGAGGAGGATGGGGTACGTAGCAGGGTAAGTAGGTGTTCGCGTGCATGCTTCCAACTGCATAGTTGTATGTGCTGTCGTCTCGTGCGTTGTAATGTAATTCTAATGACGCTGGCCGAGTGGTTAGAGAGCTGGCCTCCGAACCCGGAGGTGTTGGTTCGATACCGCCAGCACACTCCCCCCAGTTGACCCAGCTGTGAATGGGTAAGGTAAGGCAGCAAGGGAGGGGAGATGGGCACCGCGCTCAGGATGCTGGGCCACAGAAAAGTAAACTAAAAACAGGTCATGGGGCAACCTTTACTTTTCACCTTGTCCTGATCGTAAGAAAAAAATTGCTACAATCAAAGGCCCCGAAAGGTTTCTAGCTTCTGGTCGTGATTAAGGGCGAACGTTTGTCAACTAAAACAATTTGGAGCAAGAAAGATGAGTGGATAGTTACGGAGGAAGACATTCTTGTATCGGAAAATAAACTTTGTCTGCGATCAGGCTCTGTCGCTGGCGCCAGGAAGCGTGTGGCACCAGGCTACCTTTCCCCTACAATGCCGAAACAATATGAAGCCGATTTGTATATAATCAGTGACAGATATCGAGATATCGAGAGGCCTGCCACTGACTTTTATTCCCTGCTGCACGAGACCAATTAAGAGGTAAACGAAGTGGCCGCACAATCTTCGCGTTATCAGATTATTTCGACTGGCTAAGCTAGTCTTTTATTGACTTATTTTTGGAAGACGCCGCCATAGCTTCGTTTGTGCTGTGACTATCCCCGTCTCTCAACGTCACGCAGCTCGTGCGATGAGACAGCGCACAGTCAGACCCCAAGGGCGCGATGAGACAGCGCACAGTCAGACCCCAAGGGAAGCGACATAGGCCACATCTGATTGTAGGGCCTACCCGCGAGGTCACGAAATTCGTGAACCACTTGAGGGAGATGCTGGCTCGCATTTAGGCGTCCAAAATCGAAGGCTTTGTAGATCATTAGTTTAGGAAACTACAGTGGCGGGCTTGTGAGTGCTGGTTGTCATGTCTGTGAGTGCAGGCAGAATATTTCAACATCCGGGGACCTTCGCATTTGCCCAGCGTCTTGCCTGATCAGCCCGACACCCAGGTCCTCCCGCAGTACGGGTCTTTCGCCATGTGTAACACCGGGGCGTACGGAGGTTGGATCGGGAGGGCGCGGGATGTGCTGAACATAATCCTGAATCTGGAGCCGTCTGGTGAAACGGCGAGGACACGGGAAGAAAGGCAGGGGGTCAAAAACCTTGACCCATGCCGCTTGCCGGCCTTGGGGTTGGAAGTGTCCCCTGACGGCGTCCGGCAGAAGGACACAGAGGCTGGGAGGCTGCTTAGCGAGGGGAGCGTGGCTGCCATGTTGGAGCGACCGTCGTACGAGGATGGACATGACTGGTACGGACTGGGGCTGGATGTGCAGAACAACGGCACGAGCTGGGGGCACACGGGGGCCATGGAGGGCACGTGCGGCACCGTCCAGGTCAGTCTTGTGATCGGCTCTCAGAAGTCAAAGAACGAAGTTCGTATTGCACACGCTTGTGGCCCGTCACAGTGGGCACGTTTGTATAAAACAACATAAAAGTTCGACATAAATTGTACAGAAAGCTGGAATTATATTGGTTGCTGGGGACGACAGTCCGAAAACGTTTGGGGAACAGGGATGAAATGCGTCCAACTATTTTAAACAGGAAGTCTTTGTGGTTTGTCTGGTTCAGGACTTGGTAGGGGACTGGGGAGGCTAAGGTAGAAGCTGTTGGCCTTGCTTCTGTAACGTTTGTAACGCTTATAACACATGTCTTCAGCGTCATCAAAGTGGAGTGGCCTGGTGTTTTCTGCTGAACGCCTGGCCGCGTGATCAGGACCTAGATGGCGTTGTCAAGCTGGCGCTGAGCGGCCACTCGCATCTCTCGCCCTACCCCCTGGAACTAGCCAGCTCCACCTGCGAAGGACTGCGCGTGCGCACTCAAGACGGCACGCAGCTCATCGCGACCCACGTGCCGCCAGCCGTTGCCAGTCAGTGTCTGCGGGAGATGGAAGCAGCAGGGTTCGGCCTGACCTGGGCAGGGGTCAACGAGCTGGATCACGACGGGAAGGGGAGGGTGACCTTCAACTTTACCTTTTCAAAGGTGGCGGTGGGCGAGGTCGGCCGGCGGTGGCTGTTGGATCTAGAGGCCACCAAGCTACCTGACCTCATCGACGTTTGGCGCCGAGAGAGCTTGCAGCCGGAAGTCGTCACGACTTACCTCAGCGACTGCCGGCTGCTGGCGCTGGTGCATCTGGTGCGTTCAGGCACGCAAGACAAGAGCCGGGAGGTGGTTATAAACGTGCAGGCGGAGGAATACGTTAGGCTGCTGTCACACCGCCGGAAGTGCGGCCACGAGGTGATCAGTCAGTGCGTCACGGAGGTCAAAGGTGAGCTTCTGGTCACCGCCATCATGGAGAGGACGGTGTTGTCACTGGATCTAACAGGTGCCGCTGTCATCTATCCTGCAGCACCGTGCAAGCAGGCATGTCAGAAATCGTGTGAGATTGAGTTGTCAGCCTCATTCTCCTCTTCTTTTTCTTCTTGTTCTTCATCGTCGCCATCATCATCACCATCACCATCAGCATGCTTGTCTCAGAATTGCAAAGAACGGTCGGAGTTGCCGGTGTCCAGCCGCTACAGAGAAACCGATCCAGCCTCACCTATCGCTTCGCCCTTTGTACTGCCTCCATCCCTACAACCGCCACCGCCACCGCCAGCAGCAAGAACAGCAGCCCGTGCTTCTCGTTCAAGGCTACCGCCGCCCAAGACTCTGTCCTGGGTGCAGATGACCCTTGACAGTTTCACGGCTGCCCTGACCCGCCAGGCCCGGCGAGGCTGCGGGCTGAGGCACGCTCACTTCTACAGGGCGCGAGGCCAGTCCTACGTCAGCGGCACGTGGTCGCCTCGCTGCCCACGTGACTGCTATCAGCGAATGGGCGTGTCGTATCACGGCCTGCTTCCGGCGCTGGCTGAGGCGGCGGCCGCCAATGTCCGCTTGCGGTTTGGGGGTCAGTATCTGGACGATGGAGCCGTGTGCTACGCTCTTGTCTGGGATGTTCCCGGAAGTGACGTGTACTCATAACTCACAGCTTGACGTGGGGGTGGGGAAGCAGGCTTGAGGCCCTTCTTAACTGGACGATCTACTACCTCCTAGTTCGCCGATCCAGGCCTCAGTTTCACCAGAGGTACGGAAAGTCCGGTCGACTATGTTTGGAAGGCGCTGCAAGGGTTATGACAAAGTTTCCTTTCCTTGTATGTGTTGTGGGACCTCTGAACATCCCTAGTGGTGCCTCCCAAACGCAGTTAATTGGACAGCCTGTAGCTTTCACGGAATCTAGATAGGGGGATAATGTTGGTCTAAATCCAGGAGTGGTGAAGGATGGATTTCTGAGAGTTAAACGTCGTGCACACTCGTTTGGCCGTTCCCCAGAACATTAAAATGCCTCTCCGCACTGATCATCTTACTGCAGTTATCGATCTGTTGGTTCATCCAGTGCCTAACTGAGTAATAGGACCTATTCTCCCTCCTCCTCTCCCCATAGTGCGAACTCACCCCCTGGACCTCTAAAATTACCTATACCTACCTTCATGGAATCGCACCCAGAGTGTGTGCGTACGGTCAGGTCTGCGAACTAAGACTCGCCTTCCTCTGGTTAAGAAGGGCTTTTCGACTTCCCCAGTCTGTGACTGGATTGTAAAATCTTGGAATAATGTCCCTAAAGTATTGAACAAACTTGGCCAGTGTGAAATCTGCTTGGTTTGTCTCCAGGAAAGATGCAAAACACAGGCAGGTGGACTGGAAGAATATGACGCGAAGAGTGTTGGCTTTTGATTGTTTGTTTGCTTAACGTCCAGTTAGGAACGAAGACTATCTCCTGACGGAGGAAGGAGGGGCGAGGGTGGTCGAGAATGAGGGGCGGAGAGAGAGAGAAGACAGTGACTTTCCGCGTTAGAGCGTACAGTTTTCATTGCCAAGCTGTCACGTGTTTTACTTACTATTCATTTCTGAGTGCCCTATACACCACTGCTGTAGGGAGCTGGTAACTGCTTATAGAAAACCTGCTGAACTGTGTTGCGTCCTTGTAATGGCAGCTGTGTAATTATATGTTTAAAATGACGTATGTAAACATTTGGCGAAGTTTCATTTCATCGTTATTGAGGAAAAGTCGAATGAGAAAGAGAGAAATCAGCTATTCTTTTATGGAACGGACCAAGAAATCACGCGTCAGAATGAAATTGATTGGCTATTTTCTCTACACATTCAGTCTCTCTCTCTCTCTCTCTAACATATACGCACATGCGCGCGCGCACAGACACATCAAGCACGAGTACTTATATAAGAGCAATTGTGTAATATATTTTATATGTATAATGACAGAATGATAGAACTGGCATATAAATACATTAATATAAAAGATAAATTTAATACCTTGGAGAGTTTTTTTATGTTTCATAACATATTGTCTAAGGGTTTTGCACAAGGTGTTTTCATGCTAGAATGGTTTTCTTTTCAAATGTATTTCTACTGTATGTGTGAGAATTGTAAAGGATTTTGGTGTGTGTATGGAACCAGAACACACGTGCACTGATTAGTACTTCAGATCAGTAAAAATTGTAAATGATTCCACTTATCTGCTTTCCTTACCTAAAAGAAAGTTTAAACATTTTTCCTGCTATCCAGCCCCCGCGCCACATCTACTGCAGCTAAGTCTTGTTCTTTTTCGTTTTTTCGTCGTTTTTGCGTCGTCCTGATGAAAGGGTAGTACCCCGAAACATGTAGATTGTCTTCGTCTTTGTCCTGTTCTAAGTTGGTCCAGTTCCCTTGTTTTAAATTTAATTTGGATTTTCCTCCAAGCGGCAGTCACTTGTTTTTCTTTTAAAGTTTAAACAAACAGAAAAAACAAAGCAGATATTTAATTATAGTTTTGATGTGACAGTGGAGTGTCACGTGTGTGTTTTGCACACGCGTGTGCGTGAGTCCTTATCTGCTGTTATGCAGGGATGGGGAAGACTAGTGGTCCGGCAGTCCCACGCCACAAAAACTCTTGCCGGGCCATTAATAATCGTAAATCACTAGCCCGTCGGGCTATGGATTTAGTTGTTCGGTTTTTTGGGGGGTGGGTTGGAGGGGGGGGGGCGACTGCTGTAGTCTTGTATAAGCAACCTGGGCCAGTGGAAGTTTTATTTGCCCGTCAGACTACCGAAATGCTGGAACTTCCCCAGCCCTGATATGTACAAGAGGAGACGAAATTTATTTTGAGTAGCATGATAATTATGCAGTAAACATATTACACAACTTAGATACGATACCACATAAATATGGTAATGAGAACAGTGTTTCCATGGTATGCTCATAAGGATAATTATTTTCATTTGTAGAGGGGTTTTCCTCCTTCACAACACTTTAAACCAAAAGCATTTTCCTCATTAGTGGTTAAACTCTGTCCAATGAGTTTCACAGATTGGAACTAATAAAAAATCATTAATTACATTTTTAAATTGAGAGTCAGAGTTTAGTTAAACATTAAATACGTTTTCCTCAAAGAGCCAGACCAAAGCATTATTACATGACCAACACATTTCTGTATCACTGTGAACTTGGTGGTAAGAATAGACACAACCATACAATTACAGGCCACCTAGGCTACAACAACGTCCTACGGATATCAGCTCGGCCACCACCATATGCTACATGCCTCCGTTTTGCGAGGCATCCCTTCACCTTGACCTCATTGCCAAGGAATGACACAACGCAGACCCGACTTCAGAATTTATGTGAGGCGAATAGTGTATTGCTCAGACCTAAGTAGGTCGGCTGTCCTTCCCAGCATGGGACTCGGCCAGAGTCGGAGGCTTCAAGAGTACCGACAAAAACAGTTTTGTCGATAGCTGTAAGAGCGACTGTCCAGGCAGAAACACAAATACACTGCAGGATCCTTTTTCAAAACTTCCCTAGCCGATGTCTTCCTCAGTTCGTAGAGTTGAGACAGTAGATTCGTCTGTGCCGATGAGATATTTCGACCAGTCAAGTAGGAACAGAACACGAAAGAACTGCGCACTCTCTAGCACTTCGACTGTTTGGCTGGACCTGGAGTTCTGGGTACATACGTGGTTAGGTCCACCCTAAAGCGCGTAGAAAGACGACCGAGACAATTCGAGAACGCCCCCTTTTCACCAGTGGCCACCTCCCATCATCGACAGGGGAGTAACTCATGTCCTTGGGAAGGATTTCGTTCAGCCCCTTTGGCAAAAAACGTGTTTGCAGTACTCTGCGTGGTAATGTTTAATTACGCTGAGGGAACTAATCGGCTCTTTGATCGCATGTGGCCTTCCAATATACAATGCTGCGGGGGGGGGGGGGGACATTCGTTGTCGGATGGCTTGTGGACTTGGTTGTCTGAGGCTGCGTATAGTGTGAGATCTACCACGCGACACTGCAATTATTGAGGGGGGGGGGGTACTTGTCCATCCGCAAACAAGGTGCATTGCAATTATTGGGGAAGATTCTGTTGCGTGGTCGTGTGATGTCGGCAGTGTTTAGTTTGCGATATTGTAAATACATGAACAGCGACAGAGACTGTGGACCCTAAACTAAGAGAAAAAGGAAGATAACACTGCCTTTGGGCAATGAGTTCAGGATTTATCGGGTCCTCTGGTAAAACTGACAATCAGAAAAGTACCGAATGAAAGCGCGAGAGAACATGCAACGAACGGCTTTGTTTGGAACTGTCGTCATGAGATGGCGAGGCGCCACCAGTGTCCTTTGTTGTGCCGGCAACCTTCACAGGGAAGGGAATTCGTTTTACCTGCCTTGGGAATTCGATCGCGATATTATATGTTTGTTACCCCGCGGAAATTCATCGCTGGTTGCTGTCGAGCGACAGCCGTCCAAGAATAAACTTCAAGCATTGTGTGTGAGGGTGGTACGTCATTTCCACAAACAGGTGCAGACAAAGTCACAAGCGGGTCTCACGAAAACGACCTATCTACCAACACATCTATCAACTCACCGCTCGAACGTTATAAGATGATCACGGTGTTCGAGAGTGAGTCTGTTTATTGTTTAACGTCCCCAGAAAACGAAGGCTGCCTCGTGACGGACGATGGAGGGGAGAGGGCTCGATGAAGGGTTCTGTGGGAAGAAGCTGGGGGAAGAATGCGGAGCACCGAGAACCCCGCCACTTCACGAAGGCCACTTCTGTAAACAGTTATCACATGCAGAGAAAACCTGTACGGCGGACACTAGATCCGAAACCATGACCCTCCGAGTCTGTGACAAGTACGCGTTACTGCTTCCCCCTGAATTGCGTGTGTGAGTGTGAATGCGTGCTTAAACATATTTTGTGGAAGAGTTTATTTTGAAAGGAAAAAAAAAAAGAATAAGGTCAAGACAGGACTCCAGATTTCACGCATAAGGTGATTTCGATTGTGAAATTAAAGAGGTTTTTGGTAATTTGATCCTCTGTTTATATCTTTTTTAAATTACTGTTTACTTCCTGACCTTTTTAGGTGATTATTCGCTGTATCTTGTAATTTTTTTCTGTCTTCCGGCTTCGTAAACATTTATAAAAAAATAGCCACCACTTCCTTGTCATACCTTTCATTTGCACGTCGTATACGAGAGAGAGAGTGTGTGTGAAAGAGAGAGCAGATTTAATTCATCTGCAGCTGTACTGTAACTTACACTTTGTTGCCCGTGGGTACATTAGCGTAGTCTATCTGAAATGGACGTCAAGGGTAACAGTGTTTTGAGTTTAGTATATTCTTTGCGGGAAACCGGCTGAAATAATGCTTTTGGTGGCCCTGGGATGGGGAGGGGACAGGAGGGATAAGAGGACTGGCTGACATCCGTCTCGGCATAACCATGCGACAAAATGGATGGGTGGATGATTGTTGCTTAACGTCCAGCGCATGCTTGGTGCATATCAGGACGTTGTTTAGACAAAGTTTACATGCTGTCACACTTGGGACTGCTGTCGCAACACAGATTTCAGTCACATTACACTGACAAAGGACTAACCAGTCCTAGTACTGTTCCCGACAGTGCCAGGCGTCTGGCAGGGCAGCTACTAGATTGCTAGGTGTGTCTTGACCAGGGTGCAAACCACCGACATCTCGCCTTGAAAGCGGACGCTTTAACCTCTAGACCAACGAGGCGGTCATACGACAAAATCGGAAAGACTTAATTTTAATTACTGTGAAATACAATTCACCAGGATTACAAGTGCAAGTCTCTGTGCTGACAAAAAAAGAACGTAGTTGTCGAGTCGTGAAGATTGCTCCAACCGGAGCTGTCGCGATAGATTCCTGTAGGCGACGCTTCGTGACCCATGCAGTTAAAATCCACAGTTGTGTTTGCTCCCAGAAGAGGCTCATATTGCTCGTTTTGAATGAGTGCGTGGCTTTCTTACTTGTTTAAAAATTCTACCAGCAAATGGGATCATTTTTGTCTTTGGAAGAATCCTGGTGCAGTTCAGTATATGATTGAAGCAGAAAAACACTGTCATGTTTTCGCACTAGTGTTCTTAAAGACATTAGCTTTTTCAAAGTAATCTTAAATTAGACGAAATAATATGATTATATTGATGTTAAGAACATCAGAAATTGTTTGGGATTGGTCAAACATCTTGCGGGC
Organism: Lanistes nyassanus; assembly: GCA_004794575.1. Lineage (NCBI taxonomy): Eukaryota > Metazoa > Mollusca > Gastropoda > Architaenioglossa > Ampullariidae > Lanistes > Lanistes nyassanus. Next base: position 420,499 of record SMGT01012337.1, read on the forward strand.
TGACGTCAAGGAAGAATTAATTTTTTATTGTTTTTTTACAAACGGCGTGTGCATGTGGTTTCTTTCGGAAAAGTAGTGGTAAAATAGGAATTCGTTATTACATTTATTTCAAACTCTACTGTAGAGTACAGGATTTGAAATCAGGCGTTTTATGTTAACACCGGACAGGATGAAAAAGATTTTGGAAAAGAATTAGCGTCTAAAGATAAATGCAGAATACAGTCAAGCGAGCAAAAAAAAAAAAAAAAAAAGGGAGCAATGTACAACAGAGCAAGAATATATAGGACTGTGCATACTTCCTGTACGCTTAGCCGTCAGCGCCACATAGCTGATTTGTTTCCCTTTACATCGAGGAAGTTATTACCATTAATTTATTTATATGGCTCTGTGAAAACATCATTTTCTTGTAACAGAACTCTTGTTCACAAGTCGGACAATTAGGCTATTAGGTTTGGCAGATAATTATTGTCATTCATAAACAGTTCTCAAAAGGAAGGCGATAAAAGGGGCATTAAATCACTCCTGACAGTTACTACAGTTATATTACGAATTCTGTGAAGCTGCGGCGGTCTGGGGAAATGAATGAGACAAATCTGATGAAGTAAGCCTTCCAAAGCTGTGTTATGGGATGATCATACAGCGTAAAGCAATGGCCACAATTAGCTGGCACTGAGTTCTCGCCCATCTGACTTTCATCTGCGCCAAATTGTGTGTCAGCTTGCTACCCGAATGTTCATTATCCAGTCATGCGGCGAGCGTTCGTGAGAGGAGATTGGGGAAAAGGGATGCAGTTTGTCAGTTGAGACTGCTGGAGCGGGCTAGGTGGGTGTGCGTACGCAAGTCTGGACATCGCTAAGTAATGTAACTCTCTTGCAACAGTGTAACAGGTTCATACACTGTAGCACTCCCATGGTTCTGTTTTGAGTTACATTTGGGGAAAAAAGATGTGAACTATTGCAGACACTGGTAAACACCCCAGAAGTGGGATAGGGCTCGGGTGGCGGTGTTTGACTAGATGTTTTCATTGGCGGATGGATACATTTGTATAATTATTGGGCACCCAGCCAAGGCTCAAGCCACAAGGAGTCTAGCTGAATTCTTCGCAGATGTCTTCCTTCACTTGTAATGAAGTTCTGTCTTTTCAAAACGTTTCATTGGTAGTTTGTACAGTTTCGGGTAAGTTGATTAACCTTTATTACTGACTTCTCTCACTTCCTGCGTCATGTTGAGGCGAGCGTCACGTATAAATGACTGACAGTTTCAGATTCTTTAGCAGTCACAATTGTGAGTTAATTTCAGGTCAAGGCAACAAAAAGAAGCCGAAGGTGTTTGCTGTGTCAAAGTAAACGGACGGAAGGTGACGAAAGTTACAACAGCCGCAGTGTCCCGTAGGCATCAAGAGCGTGAACAAACAAACGTCTCTGGAGTCAGCCATAGGAGCTACCCCCGCCCTGCCACGGAGGACGCAAGACTATTTTATTGGTTCCATGTTGACAAGACCATGTCGTCGATAGTGGTGTTGACGTAGGATGACATGAATTGCCGACAAAAAAATGTTTGACACTGAAATTTATATCTACGAATGCAAATGAGCAATATCACTTTGCTGACAATTAATAAGATATATTTATTGCTTTAAACAAATATAACCACAACACATAGTCTAAATATACTTGTAGCAATCGTGATGAGTTACCAGTGACAGCGCTTTTCAGCGTGCATATCACACACGTACACATATACACATACATACATATACATACATACACGCGTGACCTCCCACTCACAAAATGCAGGGTTCATAAACTTCGTGATATTTCTGCTCAGCCCCCAGCACATCTTTCCGTTCCTCCTGTCCTCGTGACACACACCGTTCAACATCCAGCAGTGTCAGTCTTAACATTTTTTGCATATCTGACTTTAAAAGTCCCCCCCACCACCACCAAAAAAAATTAAACGCCTGGTAGTATTATTCTTAACTCGCTCCTTTTCGAGTACGACGTAAGGGACTATATGTAGGTATTCGCGTTAGAATAATTCTAGATGGTGGAACTACGAGTTCTGATCAACGCGAAATTAGGTTTGCTCGTGATTGTTAGCTTCCACATTGACAGAATACTTGAGTCTACCAACGCCTGACAGAATACTTGAGACTATAAACGCATGAAAGAATACTTGAAGATATTAAAGGCTTTTTATAGCTTTATTTTAAAGGAAGGAATTGATAACCCGAAATAGAGAATTTAGCATCAAACTCCAGTTCACAGCAGAGCTAAAATGCATAATAATTTAGCGCTCAGATTTAGTTCGAGGATGGAGGATTGTATATTTTTACATTCAAACTAGTGCTACAATGAGAAGATAATTTAGCATTCGGTTTCACTGAAGGCTAAACTTCGATTTCTGCACGTGGGACCAGCTCGTTCTGCACAATTTTCTACCAATCAGTGCAGTATGCAAAACCAGAGAGAGAGAGAGAGAGAGAAAGCCCACGCAGAACGAATTCAAAAGTCGCATCACTGTATACAATGCAGTGTATATGCGTACAAGAAAATGCACCTGCGTTACGCCAGTTCGTGGATCGATTGTTGCATGCACACCAGTACAGCTCTTGGTCGTTTATATTCCCTGTGACTCTGCGCATCGAAAAGAGTACACACATATGTGCATCGAAATTATGTTAAACCTGGAAGGAGAATTCACTGGCTGTATGCACATTAGTAGAACGCTTTTTTTGGTTGTTCCCAGTGAGATAACATCAAGGAAGGTACATAAACGTGTGTGCGTGTGTGCGTGAGAGAGAGAGAGAGAGACGGGAAGGAGAGAGAGAGACTACTCGCAAGCACATCAAAATTATTCAGTTTCAGAGCATTATCTCCGAGTCTTTCTGACCGACCAGTTGGTGTTTGTTCGCATCGTGAGCGCAGTTCAACGACTGTTTGTGCAGGTCGATTGATTCCCGTTGAGGGCTGCACTGAGGGGACTGGCCGTTGCAGGACGTGTTGTACGTGCGGAGGACGAGGCGCGAGGAACGGCCGAGCGTGGACGCCCTCGACACGGCCAACTTCCTTGCGCACGACGGCATCATCATGCGGAAGGCCTTCCGGAACTTGGTACTCAGCAGCGCGTAGATGATGGGGTTGCCGGCGCTGTTGACGAACGTCAGCAGCCGGGCGATGTTGTGGAGGTTGAGAGTGTTGACGAAACCCAGGCGCTCCTGGTTCTCTGGCGACGAAAACACGGTCCAGAAGGACACAGCGCGCATGGGCAGCAGGCAGACGTAGAAGAGAACCACCACGGCCACCATCATCCAGATCACCTGCTTCCGGTTCTGCGCCAAGACCCCGCCGTGAACCTCTTCCTGTTTGACGGCGTTCACGCATGGGCAGGAAGTATTGGAGATGCGCAATATGATGACGGTGTACAGCAAGGTCAGCAGGCACAGCGGCAGCATCATGGCGAAGACGAAGTGCACGATGATGAAGATTTTCATCCCACGGTCTCGCGTGGTCGTGCTGCACACCGTCTGCAGGCTGTCGTCGTGGTAGGTGGCCAGCTGCAGCTCCGACTGTACGGCGAAGGGCGTGGCCAGCAGCAGGGACACACCCCAAGACAGGCAGATGGTGGCCAGGTCCGTCCAGGCCTTGCCGCGTCGCTGCTGGCGGAACGGGTGGCAGATGGCGATGTAGCGCTCAATGCTGATGGACACGAGGGACAGGACGGAACTGTGCAGAGTGGCGTTTTCCATGAACGGGACGATCTTACCTGCAACACACAGGTGCAAAGCGGCACAGAGTTTATGATTGCGCTTTCGTTTGGTAAAGCTTCATCGGAATTCGTGTGTGTGTGTGTGTGTGTGTGACTGCGTGCGTGCATGCAGAGCTACTGCTCTTGGGCTCGAAGTTCAGCTTTGCCTAGCTTTTATACCCAAGCACCGAGCAACACTTTTAATTTGGTTTCAGGGTTTATAAAATAAATTATTAAAAAATTACTGTTAGCTCATATTGAAAAATAACCATCCCAGAAATGTTCCATTGACTTCCACGAGTAAATGCAGACCTCTGTCTCTGTAGCAACGGAAGAACCGCCTCAAAATGTGGCTTCTTGTAAATATCGCTTGAAGTCGTGTTTTTGTCAAGATGGTGTGGGTCAGTTTTACGTCAGCCCATTGTCATCGGATGCCATTTGTGGGGGCTACACCACGAAATTCACATTTTAATCTCGCTAATCTTACTGTCCTTATAAATATTCATTGTTATTTTGTCAGAAAACAATCATCCTAAATCTGTTTAAGATACCCTTTTATGGTTTTTTGATAAAACAAGTGCAAAACTACTGGCTGTGGAGATAGTAAATAATTCGGATGTGGTTTTGTTCCTTTCTTCGAGGTCACGTGTATCGTAGCCACACAGCCAGTCCCTGAAACGATCAAAGTTTAGGGTGAAAAGGTGTAAAGCTTAAAGGTCATACGCTATAAAAGTGGCTCTCGACTTAAGAGACGTCATGTTTAAATATGGTAAAGCATTTTTGATGGCAGCTTGCACAATTAAATGTATTTTTTTAGATATCTGTGACTGGTAGATCTCATTCTGGCCTCGCACTCCATGTTCTGTGTAAATTTTAGAACAAAGTGTATGAAAAGGTGGGTTACAAAAAAATCCCATAATATAAAAGGCATTTTTCTCGGACACCGCATTCTTGTTTCTAAATTCAAAAATAAAAATCATTATACGGGAATGGGTTGCTGTGGCTTTTGTAATCAAAGCAGAAGCACCGCGTTTCTCGAGTCTCTTGGCCAACATTTCGGTGCTGCCTTTGGCAAATCTCCATCAAAGAACTAAGAAATTCTACTGAGAATAGTTTGTCTGCAGTGGCCTTGGCGACGTAATTCTTCAAAAGAAATCGTACAAGAACTTGAGCACTCACACCGAAGTAATCAGACTGCATGTCTCTGAAGATCTGCATCAACAACCTTTATCCGACTTGCTGAGAAAAGTGATAGTTAAGTTTAAAGCGCATGGTTGTGTAATATATTTCTTCATTTTTTTAAACTTACTATACAACAAAAGAGAAATTCAGCCATGATCTGATGTCCGGATTAATCAGTCACCGGGGACACATGTGGTCTAACGTTCCTCTAACCAAACGTCGGTCAAAATGGAGTAAGAAATTCTCAAGATAATTTCGAACTGAAGATTCGAGCTTTTTTTCCCCTCAGGGTGGGATGCATGAGGCATTCTTACCTTTTTTCTGTGCATAAAAGTGGGGGCAAAATACACCGTCTGAGCAAGGGTTAAGAACATGTTCATGACCAGAACAGTTGCTAAACGAAAGCTCACCTAACCACAGACGTGAAAAGTAGCTCTGTTCACGTAACCCAATCCTCGGTTGTGACAAAGTGCAGATGTAAATATCTGCGCTGGAAGAAGAGAATGTGTAGAGACAGGCAAAAAAACCCCTTCCTCTTGTTGGTGTTGTGTGAGTAATAGTAAACACAAATCACACCCGTTTTGCACAGAAAATAGACACATCCATGTGACCTATATGTTTAGCGCTTCTGTCTGCGTTAATGGAATTCTAAAGCTCTTTTGTGTTGATCGATGTCCACAGTTAAACTTTTTTTTTGGGGGGGGGGGGGGGGGACGTGATGTCGTCTGTTATTATGAAGAATAGAACTTGCATTTCCCTTTTAGAATTTGTTGTGTTGAAATATTGCGTAATTATCCGTTGCCTATCAAGTAGCTTGAAAGCATTTCATCTGGGCGGAAGTAAGCGCATGTCAATAGCTTTGCCCTAAGGCGTCGTGTTTAAAATGCATTCATGCAGCAGATACCGAAAAATGTTCTTGGTAGGACCATTGATCCTGCACAAAACGGTGTGCAAGCTGAAGGAAAATCGCAGCAGAGAGCAAGGGGTCGGAGGAATTTAAAAAATATGACTAGGAACACAAGCAGTAATGATCTCTTTTGCATGAGATGGCTTTGGAAAGAGGTTGTTATCAGACATCCATCTGGCTTTTTCATCCAGTTTGGAGACACTGTCTTCAAGTTTATGTCCTTAACAAAGACACGATGGCTATAGTAAACTCGCGCATCTCAATTGTTTTTTTTTCCTAAAGAGGTTTACCAGCCATGCACCTGTCCTCGACTTTCACTAGCATGCAGAAACCTGAGGTAAATGTAATGTCTTTAAACGGATACTGAGGGCCAAACTTCTGCGTGTGAATTTAAGTGACAGAGTTTTGTCCCTTGGGGATCGAAGCTATCAACTGTGGAGCCCGGCGGTGTTGGATGTGGGTTAGAGCAAAGACATGGGCTTAGAGAGGGTGGGATTAGGTATTTATTTAGGAAATAACTAGGACTTTGGGGAACGTTCTGTTGTCATAAACAGTGTTCTGGTTATTCCAAGAATAAATTGTGTCATGTTTATTGGTCTTAAAGAATAGAATATTTTGGCATACATTGCAAATGACCCCCATGCCTGACTGCCTGGGATGGGATCGCGGTTGCTGAACTTACGCCTAATTAGATTACTGGTGCGTTCTTTTGCGCTCGTTAAAGGTGTTCAAAGCCAAACGAAAGGCTTGGGGGACATTTTTACAGCCAGGACAATTCATTCCGTTTCCAAATTGCATTTTGCTTCCAGAACATTAAAGTTGACCTAGGGAGGTTTCACGATCCGATCTATCGGTCATTGGCACATGATCACGCTTTATCTCGCTGGAACCCGAGATCAGGCTGTCACATTAAAATCTACTTTTGACTGCTCAGAACAATTTTACCAACCGAAATTCGATGATCCGACCTGTCGCGTCAATCTGTTAGTCTGATTCAGAAATTACACAGAAAAAAGGTCACTGACCGGCCACAGGACTACAGGCGTACTTCACCAACCGGGTTTGAAATATGCTGTGCGTCGACCGCATATAAATCCGGCGCATTTCCTTTACTGGGCCTTGAGTGCTCTACACCGCGCGACACCATTGAGCTGCCTGAGGGCTGAGGCATTAATCGGGAAGATGTCGGGCAGCAAAGCCTACACAAGCAAAGCTAAGATTTCTCACTGCCGTGCGACAGCTTCTATATATATATTATATTCTCTCTCTCTCTCTATATATATATATATTCTATATATGTTAAGAAATCACAGTTAAAAATACTGCTGTGGCTGATCTGCATGCCAACCCTGGTCCTTACCCACGCTCCCAATTGTTCATAAAACGACCGAAGCTTATTTGACAAGGGATCAAATAATACCGCACCACATGATGGAAGGATCCTCACTTGACTGTGAGAGAGAGAGAGAGAGAATGAGCCGAAAGGGAAGTTTTAAGGGTTGCGCCCACGCACTAAAAATCTTGTAGAATTCACACTATATTGCGTCAGACCCAAGCATCATAATTATACGACGATTCGCCCACCACATGTAAATGAAAGACTGTATACAGGGCAAGCACAAGCGATTGAAGACCATGTTGCATTTAAAATCGTCGGTGTTCATGCAGTCGCTTTGGAGTTGTTCGCCTTCATGCAGTTGCTGTTTGTTAACAACTTGTTTTGCAAAGAACATTCCTTGGACTTAATCGATGCCCTACGGAGTAGAGCATCTGAATTAAACCCTGCACCTGAGGTAGTGTTACGGTTATCTAAACACAGGCGATGTTGCGGCTAGTTCTAATTTAGTTAAAACGTCTGGGACAGCCACACAACCACTGGCGATGGAGACAGGGATGGAGAAATATAGCGAAAGCAAATATCTGAGAGGGAGTGTGGAGACAAGTGATAGAAGACATTGCCCGAATGTGCGACTTTCTAGCTGGTGAGGGGGGGGCGGAGTAAATACAGGAAAATTACTTTGTGACTGAGACTTTAGCGAAGTTGTCGGATACTTTGACATAAACGCCGGGCGAGGGTCTCGGACCGGGTTTTGGTGCAGCTGCTCAGCCCCCTTACGCACTAATAGGTGGCAACATCAGTGTTTGTATGTCGCGTTGGTAAGATCGGAGGAACAGAAAGCAGGCAAGCTGACGACCGTAACAGGCGGTGATCGGTGGTGCTGATGAAACGGGATGGGCTGCATTCGTTAAGATGGTTTAATTTAATTCAGACCGAGACTGGCAGTGGGTCAAGCTTATCAGCAGATGCTTTGATGTAATCGACGTGAGCTTTTTGTTTTCCCTTCCCGTTTTAACAAGACCTGTCCCCGACATGAAACTGCTGTTACTCGTCTAGAATTCGGGATGTTTGTCTCCACACACCCATACAATCTTACTCCAAAGGCCTGCATAGTTGACCCCACAAGCTCTGCAATTTGCTACGTTATACAACGCCGATGCAGTTTGACCCCACGGGCCCGCGCAATTTGACCCCACAGGCTCCATAATTTGACTCCACGGGCGCCAGTGTGACCTGCAGGGGACTGACCATGGTCCTAGCTCATGCCCTGGGGACTAAAATCTGCTTGACTCTCAAGTCTGCGTTTCGCAGTGTCCTTGTCTTCACCACAAGGGAACACAGGGTGGCAGGAAATGCAGCTGTTTCGGGCAGATGGTGTGTCTAGTCGCCAGTCTTTTCTCCCTTGTTCGCGTCTTGTAAGCTTGCCGGAACTGTTCTACAGCTGTGTCGATCTGAATTTTTTTTATAAAAAAGTTATCTTCGTCTCTAGATAGTAATTTTCTTGCATTTCTTCTGTCCCATATTGAGATGCCTTTATGTAGATTTCCCGTTATTCACGCACACAAGGCGTGACACAGGTGAATATTGTTTTTTGGTAAAAATCACGAACACCTTCTGCAGCAAATATTCTACCTGTTAGATTTAGAAGGCAGTAACCATTTGAGGCAAGGACGCTTCGGTAGGCTTTGTATACTACAATATAGTCTTCTGTGCTTTGAAGTTGCAGAGATACATTTGTCTTTGTACGTACAGCTTGCAAGAGCCGCTCCCCGAGGTAAAGAGGACGCGACAAGAGAAATTCGCCAAGAAAGTAAACAAAAATTGTTTCCTACAATGACATCTTTTCTTTGCGATAGCAATGTTTAAATTCGTTCCCAGGTAGTTTACAGAACTCGTGTCTCTGATCTTCAGATTTTGTTTATTTATTTTTTAGCTTCAGTAGGAGTAATCGACCAGCACGTGACACGGATCTTCCATCTTGTTCTCCTTGGGGACACCAAGCGCAGCGAGAGGCGATTCGTCATTTGACCACGTTCTCGAAGGAAATCTTTCGCCGCAAGAAAACAGGAAAGAATATTGATCGTGATCGTTCTTGGGCTGTGACTTACAGTGATAGCATTTCTGACGTGACGCTGAGCGAGTCTTTTAGTGCTGCAGTGGGAGATGATGAACAGTCTCGATTCAAGTACAGTCAGAGTGCGATTGCATGACAGCTTACTGACACTCCGGTCAACTGCCGATGGGAGGCGCTACAAACACTAAATATTTTAACGCTAATTACGTGTAGAAAAGTGTTAAAGCAGGATGCACAATATGTGTTGCGTGTGTAAATAGTTTGTACGATGTGTTCTTAGCATGCCTCTACTTGACGGAACACATTTGGAACATTATTAGAACACCGTTTATCCATTCTCCGGCCATTTGAGCACTTTCGAGAACACAGACCAGAACACTTGTTACACTAGTTTAACACCAACACATCTAAAGAGTTTTAGATCAATGTAATGCGTTCATTTTAATGCGTTCTGTTTTGGTAACACAATAAGTGTTCTAACTTGAACACTTCTTGTTTACAGTGAAGGCTGTTATAATGCCGCATACAAGTCACGAGCAAATCAAGACTTACCCTTAACATCCCTTTCGGCTGCTCCTAACCGTACTCCACCGGTGTGCCCGAAGCTGTCATGAAATCAGGCTCTGACAACACGTAAAAGCTCCAATTCCCTGGAGCCAATCAAATGACGAGCTCTATTTCGGAGGTCGTTCCGGGGGCGGGGGAGGGGGAGGTAGACGGGGGATATTGTGGGTGGAAGGGGGTTTATGGGAGGGGTTAGGGTGAGGGTTGGGGTTAAGTAGGGTGGGTTAAGGGTGGGTTAGGTGTAAGAGGAGGGGGGTTATAGAAAGTATAATCTTCCAGGAAATTGCCACGTGTTCATGCTGGAAGTGGTGACCCTAAGAGATTAGCATATGTAGGACTGTGTTTGAATGTTTCGAGATATTTGGAGCCTTTTCAAGCTCCTGAAGGCTGTAAGTCGGAAGGCAGGCCGGCAGCGAGGCACATTGAAGTCAAGGTCGACAAGTCAGAAGGGACACGTATCAAAGAAGAACCATTGCCAGCTAGTGTCAGAGCTAATGGCGACTCTGAGCCATAAACGGACTTAAGCATTATGCAAATAAGTCTTGGCAGAAGTGTGGACAGTTTTATTGTTATCGGAGAAAACCGACAGGGAGGCGACTTGATGCATAGTCAATACACGGGGTGTCTTACGTTCAGGGTCTTAGTCAGCCAGCATCGGCTTGAGTTTTCTGTTATCGAATTTTCCATCAGGTAGATGGCAACTGTGGATTACTCGACGTCTGTGTGTACCTTAGCAGATTACGTACTTTTTCATAACATGCCTCTGCATAAAAGAAAATTAAGATAGCTCTTTTATTTGACTTTTTTCTTCCCGTGGGGAACCCCCGGCAAATAACCTGAGATGGCGTACGGATGACAGCAGTAAGCCTCCATCATCGCTGCAAAGACAGAAATTAAAGACTTAAAACGAAAGGGTTTCGAGGCACCTTGACCATTGCCTTAGAGTTGAAATCGGCTAAAGAAAATTCGTTAAAATAGTAATACATCAAAGTTTCGCTGGGCTAACGTTAAAAGCTTAATGCCATACGGAGTAATACCATGCTGCACTATATTTAAATGCAATTCACACAAATATATTCCGGACGAAAATCGCATCTTCAAAAAGCTGGTTTACGATTACATGATCGCGTTTATGCCGTGAACTTGTAATACTGTGAAATGCCATGTCACTTTTTTGGTAGGACTTTGATCTTCTTCGCCATGCGCAAAATGTCTGAAAACCCGAATTATAAGCATTCTTAAGGTAACGAGTTGAGGTGGGAAGGGGATGGAAATCAAGAACAGAGAGAGGAGAAAATAGGATTAGTTTGCACATTTGTGCAGGGTTTTGTTTTGCTGTAGCCCCGGGTCGCGTTTTAGTTTGCCGGCACACTAATCCTATTTTCTCTAGTCTCTGTTCTTGATTTCCATTCCATAAAAGATCTCTAATTTCCTGGAGTAAAGGGCCACGAGATGAGACTGAGAACACAGCAAAAGGTCAGTCTGGGCCCACACTGTATTCAGTATAAAGTCACGAGTCTGCATGAAGTTAGGGGTAGAGAATAGTTGTGTTAGTACTGAATAGCGGGTTGCCTAAAGTAGCAGGGCAAGAAGTAACTGTCCCTTTAATCAGGAATTTCCGGCTTCCAAAGTCAGTTGTCCTGTGATCAGGCATGTCATCATTTTAGCCAATAGCCGTCATTTTCCTTGCTAGAAATTCCCAAGTTTCTAGCAAGGGCAGGATAAAAGTGCCGCACCCCATTATTGGAACCTGCTATATGGCTGTGCTGACCTCGTCGTGTGTCTGAATGCCCTGACCGTCTCTTTTGTCCTAGTGTTTATGACCTGTAGGTATCTGCATGTGCGTGTTCGTGTGGGTTCGTGTTGATGTAGTAACGCGCGAGTTTTGTGAGTGCATGGGTACACAACCACAGGAAAGAAAAGTGAAGAAAGAAAGAAAGAAAGAAAATAACACCCCACTCAGCCGTTCCTTTAAAAAGAAGTCTAGAATCTAGAAACAGCGCGGGAGTTTCCACCGATTCATTGTTAAAACCATCAGGTGATCGAATCTGTCAGATCAAACGTACACTTGCCAAACACAAGGCAATCGCCACACGTGTCGGGGAGGGCAAACGTTGCCTCTTATCAGCAGCAGCAACACGGCCCCCGCATTCCAGCCGCTCATTTGCACACATGAGCGATTTAATATCAGCAGACCAGAGACGTATTTTCCTTTGGGAGTTCTCTCGCCTGTTTTGCTCCATACGAAACCTAAACTCACTATTATAAACGCCACATTTACGAAGATGAGAAACTGAGATAATTAAAAGATATTAATTGCACGCCATTATCATCGTCATTAGAAGCTGTGGATGTTGTTTTTAAGGTCCTCACACTCGTCATTAACCATCCTACTACATCAAACTTGCCTCTGCCACTAATATAGATACAATGCCACGTTTGCCTTTCTTGAAGCGTGTGGCAATAGCCAAGCCGTTGCCACGGATGCGTGTGATCTAGTCTGATACAGTAAAACCTCCCATATAAGACCTTCCTATATACGACCTCCTCCGGCATACGACCCAAAACTTCCTGACGGAGACCATTTACTATATAAACGACCTCCCATTTACGACTCCCTCCTTAACCCGACCACCGACCGACGAAAGTGGCCGGTTTTGTGCAGTATTCAACTCTCTCTGGTCAAGCGGAAAAAGGTTAGCAGACTTCTTTTTCCAAAGATGTTCACTGAGAAATGCGAAGTGTCGAGCCCAAATCGCCTGAGAAGCGCAAAAAACTGTTTCAAATCTAGAAAAGACATTGACTTTTCGTAGGCATTTCTTGTGTCACCGTTGGCCTTCAGGGATTGGGTATCGCTTCTTTGTTGTGAGAAATGTGAGGTGACGCAACATTCGGCAGTCTCGGAAATCTTTGATCCACAGCATCGCGCAGTTCGCAACTTGATTACCTTTTTCTATTATAAAATTTCGATTTCTTTAATTTGCAACACTAGAATAGTTTTCTTAATGATGTGTGGTAGGATGAAACTAGATATGATGAGAAGTGTCTGATGTGTGATAAAACCACATGTTCAGTATTTTCACATGTAGTTCAGTGGTAAATGAAAAATATTTTGAAACCACATGTTACAGTTGGCTGCCATGATAACATACATGCATATGTGTTTATTTCTCACCCCATTCATCACGGTACATGTACCTGTTGTACTCACGGTTCAGTGAAACTAGTCCTCCCTTATACGACCCCTCCATTATAAGACCTGATTTGGGCTGTTTTTTCAAAGTCGTTAACGGGAGGTTTTGCTGTACCTCTTCTTAACGAGAACGAGAGCATGCACGTTAAAATCAGGCATTTAGCAAGTGGTTTGTTTATTTTCAAACAGCTCACAACAAGACGAAATGCACACATTTATTATGTGTCGTCTGTCCGCCCTAAATGTCTGGAATGTGTTATGTGATTTACTTCTTTTTTGCTCCCTCAGTCAAGAGTACTCCGTGATTTTTACCGCTCCGAGATTTTCTGACGCGAAATTATCATCGGATCTGTTTTATCGTCTGACTCAGCAAGCCAGATGCTTCGCGTCCAATGTCTTTTTCTAATAAAAGTTTATTTCAAATTTGTGTCTGAATATAAATATTTTCGGAAGGCAGTGCTAAATATAAAAATCGTTAGTTGGTTTGGTTTCAACGTTTCACAAAATAAAGGCAGAAACAAATTTAGTTTGTCTGGTAACGATTTTGAATGATATATTTTGTTTCTGTTGCGTGTTGAAATTGTCCGGCAATTTCGGCAAATTCGGATCAGTTTTTACCCTATTTGAAACGATATCAAGACTTTTCTCCTGTCAGCTATTTTTGTGGGGCGAGAAACCTGTTGGGATTTTTTCTTTGGCTAAATCTCCACTCAATCCCTTAAAGCCGCGTGTTTTTGTCTTGCAGTCTTTCCCCAGTAAGCATATACATGTATATATATATCTATCGTCCACACTCTGCCCTACGTATTCTTAATGCACATTGATTTTGAATCAGCCAGGCTGAAGACCTTTGCCGCTTTCCTTCTTAGCCACAAAAGCACCATTAGCCAGTACTGAGTTGCTTAGGTGCAAAGGCACCATTACATTTGTGTCTTAGGAACAAAAGCAATATTTGGATACATACTTCGATTTCCTAGGCACAAAAGTGCCATTAGAAAGTCATTTTGTTCCTTTGGCAAAGACGCAAAATCACGGTATAGTGTTCTTTCTCGGGCATAAAACGTTACCAGATTCTACGTTTTATTGGCTAAGGACAGAAGCACCGTATGCACTTTTATATTTGCTGGCGACCAGACAGCGCAAAGTGAAAACGGAGGGAAAAACGTGCTCAGAGAGGCACCGGAAGTGGTGTTTTATCAGTGAAAGTAATTGCTTTTGGGAGTGTAACATGTAGTTTAAAATCAGAATAAGGGCTGCTCCACAGTGTTGTCTTCCCCTGAATCGCAGAATATAGTCTCTGGCATTGATGTAATATTGTCTTTCACTAAGCATAGGTTGTAGTGTCTTTCATGAAACTACACTGTTGTCTGTACCTTAAATACAAAGTTGTCTCTGACTAAAACACAATGTTGTCTTAACCTTAAATACAAAGTTGTCTTTGACTAAAACACGATGTTGTCTTCAGCTAATGTTCTGTTTTGTCTTCGACTAAAATATTGTTTCCCTTCAATGAATCAGGGTACAGTCTTCTGGTGAAAACCATTTTAAGTCTTTGACATAACCAAACCACATTGTTCAAGTGCATTCATGTGTTCATACTCAGTCGTATAACAAACCTCAACATTTAAAGCCTTCCAATTTGGCGCAAAAAAGTATCAGCGCTGACTTTCGAAAGTCTCAAATAGGGTCTGCACCTTTGTGTTTACCTTGTGTGCACCTTTGCACCTTTACATTTGCGACAATACTGTTTTTTTTTAAAGATATGTTTTTCCTCTTCCGTTAATGAGCTTCGGCACGCCATGCCAGTCCGCTCGGTGATGCCAACACGAGAGCTGAGCAGACGCTGTGGGCGTGACAGGCTCAGCTGGAGTCAGATATGCGTGCTGTCAGTTGTCATCGCAAGATCCCGTCCTTCTCTGACCTGCCTTAGTGCGTCCTTGTGTCAAAACAGTCTTCCCTAAAGAAAGCCAACCGAATGCGCGATGCCCCACCTAACTACAAGGGTTTCATTGCACAGTCTGCGTAACAATGGGAGTAAAATACAGTGCGAATGGCCATTAGGGCCGCTGTTGTGTCTGGAAGGCTAGATGTGGACTCAGCAACTCAGCCCAGAATGGGGAGTGACGACATGCGCGCGCATATAGAACGAAAGCGAAAGCTGTCGCCATCTTTTAAGTAAAATGAGCGAAGCAGCGAGAAGAAGAAAAGAGATAATGCGATAGATGAGAAGCTTGCAAAACAAAATGCGAAAAAAAGTATTTAGACACACTTTCGACTGAAGCAAAGAACTGACATGTCAACAAGATTTCGGTTATTGGCGGCATCGGTCATTACGAATTGCCGAGAGTCCTGTCGGAGACCGATATTAACAAAATACTTGTTCAGCAGTTCCGTACGTCCTGCAGACATTTTGAAGTTTGGGCCCCTTCCACCTGTCAAATTAATAGACCTGTTAATTTGTGGATAACATAAAGATGTCCACATCTCAGAATAGAGCCATTCAGATTACTTCGGTCTGACTTCAAAACAACGTTCACAGCTGTCTTATAGAGTTATCGTTAGACCTGAGCCGAAACTTACCCACCCACTCAGTCCTCGTCCACCGCCATCATATTCATAGATTCGGACTAGTATCAAACATTCGGGCTTGATGTTCGTACTAAATATGAGTGTAAGCCTGTTTTCAGTGCCTCTAGCCAAACTCCACTGGACTGATTGTAACACTCATAAAACTGTCCGCGGTCGCTTTCATGTCCAGATGGTTGTCTATCGGAAATGTGAAGTTCATTGGTCCGTTCGGAAAAAATCTGGCCATGGAGAAGTTTGCTGTATGCCACTCCCGCTGAGTGTGAATTTGAATAAGTAAGAGATATTCTTTTAAATACTTACACATTGCTTCTCCCAGCAGCCAGACTTCCTTTGTGTACAGCGTCATGATGGCCGTCGGCTCGCACACAATCAGCACCAGCAGGTCGGCCAAACTGAGGCTGACCAGGAAGTAGTTCATGCGCGTGCGCATTGATCGTATCCGGCACACGACCAGGATGACCAGCAGGTTGCCGATGGCGCCGACGAGAAAGATGAGGACTGCCAGCCCCGTGAAGTACACGAGGATGTACATGGGGGGCTCCAGTGCTGGGGCGGATGCCCGGGTATCGTTGTACAGAGTTTCGTCAGCCTCGCTTTCGTTTTCCGGATGCACCGCCATTGTTAGACTCGGGAAACTAGGCAGCACTTTCTACCCTGCAACGTCAGAAGAGAGTGTTAAAAATTAATGCAGCTCATCCTCAGATCTATCGGTTATATTGTTTTCTGCTGCGACAGATTCATCCACCTGAGGCGAATAGTTTTAATCAATTCATCGTTTGCGAACGTTGCGAGAAGCGCGCACCTGTTTATATGCAGTCAGCACCATCACTCTGTCCACTCCCGGACGTGCTGCGCGTCCAGACGTGCAAGTAAGCGAGCGAGTGGGTGAAGCTAGGAGTGACTGCTTTACATATATATAATATATAATATATATATATATAAGCCCCACACACCCTTGAATGCAAAGCAATCACAAGCTCGAGCGCGCACACACACACACACGCACAACCTTCTGAAAGAAAGTCTGAAAAATTTTGTATATTAAATGAGCACGCAGATTGAGCAAGAAGCGCGCGCCCACACACACACACACGCACCCACGCACGCACGCACGCACGCACGCACGCAAGCACGCACCCACGCACGCAAGCACGCACCCACGCACGTACGCACGTACGCAAGCACGCACGCACGCAAGCACGCACACATAAAAATACGAACACATGCCACTATATGGGAGGAAGTTTGATAAATCCAACTGGGTTAAAACAATACATGAATTATGCATCCTGATACGCTAGGAATTTTCTCACGAACACGCTAGCTATCCACTGCGAAAAAAGTCGAAGAATGCAAGATCTAATACGATGAACTAATTTCTCGTCACGAAATACGAGTCACGACTGGGACGAATTAATGACGTTTTTGACGCCAGAGCGAACCCGGGTTCGTGAAAAGTAAGGATTGAATATGTGCTGATATACAACAGGTTCCGGCAGAGGGTAAATTAAGGAAAGGAATTCAATGTCGAAAGGTTTCAAGTTTTAGGTCAGCGCTGTTTGGTCTGGGAATGTAGAGGAAGAAAACTCTGCCAGACATACCCTCCCTCCCCCACCCCATTGCCCATTCAGGTTTTCTCAGGTCCATTCGTCTTGGCCCGGGCACAAGAGGCCAAGTGATTTCTCAGAAACGCTATGTTTGCTGGGTTGCCCGCATCCAGCGTTCTTCAGTTGTTTGAAAGCTGTGGGACCACTAATGCTTAATCAAATTTACACAATGCAGATAAATGTATCCAGCGCGTCTCTGGTCTAGATGCACTGCTTTAGATGTAGCCATAGACCTACAGATGTAAAGGATATACATTTTGACATGTATATAGGTTATACAAAGAGATGCAAACACAGATCGCAGATTGTAGAAATATTTACAGAGACGTACATCTACACATGAGGAGATCTGTAAGTATATAGATATAATGATAGAGATATATGCAAAATCGCAATGACAGTTACTGGCCGAAAAAGGATTTTTGTGTTTTTTGCGTCTGCCGGAGTTGAGAGCCAGGAAAGGCGGAAGAAAGCTTAGGTTTATGGTTTTCTTGCCGTCTCTTACAGTAAAAATGTTTCTCCACAACATGAAAAATAACCAGAAACACGTTTTAAGAGCACCGGATGAGGTACAGTAAAACCACTTCAAGTTTCAGAAGCCCGTCGTCTGCGGCCCGCTGATGTCCAACACTTTAGTCAAGTAACTCAATCTATTTTTATCCATGCATTAGGTGAAAATAGTCATACGACAACAAGGGCTTTTTGTCTAGTTTTTTTAAATGCACTATAATCAGGAGACTGAAGTTTGCGATGTACTAACAGCTTAGTCTCCAAAGATGGAAATATCATTTGCGAGGTTCTATTTTACTGAAACCATATCTTAAAATACTGTTCTTCTTCTCTTGTTTTAACTGTGTCAACGCGGTATTGCATAAAACCCTGACGTTTGTGTTTATACTTTGTGTCTGAATTTCACAAAAGATGAGAAACGGGGGTGCGTTGGTGTCGGAAAGCGGTTTTGGTATTTTTTGTAAAAAAGGTGACAGCCGTTTAAACAACCATTTTCGGGGGCTGGAGTTGAGGTGGTGGTGGTGGTGTGTGGCGGGGGGGGGGGGGGTCTTAGGAAAAAAGCGCCCTTATTAGCTATGGTAGGAAAGAAAAAAAATTGGTCTTCTTTTCTTATTGAGCACATGTCAATGCAGGGTGGGTGAGTGAGTGAGTGAGTGAGTGAGTGAGTGAGTGAGTGAGTGAGTGAGTGAGTGAGTGAGTGAGTGAGTGAGTGAGTGAGTGAGTGAGTGAGTGAGCGAGCGAGCGAGCGAGCCAGCCAGCCAGCCAGCCAGCCAGCCAGCCAGCCAGCCAGCCAGCCAGCCAGCCAGCCAGCCAGCCAGCCAGCCAGCCAGCCAGCCAGCCAGCCAGCCAGCCAGTCAGTCAGTCAGTCAGTCAGTCAGTCAGTCAGTCAGTCAGTCAGTCAGTCAGTCAGTCAGTCAGTCAGCTCTTTCTTTGTAGTTTGCTTTCTTTCAGGATCGGTGACGTTTTGTATCGACAACAATATATCGTGCCGACTTACAATTCCCAAACACGAAAACCCAACGTCCAGATGGCGCACAGCTTTGTGTTAAATTACCGTGAATGAAACACATCGCTTGGTATTCATGTGACCAGAACAGGATCGAATAATATTTTTGCCAGCCATGGGGTCCACGGACAGATGGTTAATACTTTATTATTTTTGAGTTTCTTGAAGTAGGTTTGCAATATGGAAGACGAGGGAATATTCATCCTTATAAAAATAAACCGATTAATTTTCTTTTAGTAGCAACGATTGTGTGTTCTGTTTTTGAGATTTATTTTAAGGTGGCTATGCTTTATTTTTTGTTCTTTTCTAAGGTCTTTACAAACAAGAATTCACGTCTAGCTGTGTAGACGCGAGAGAAATTCATTGGTCTCTGATTCCTAAAATTTTCAACTATGATTAAAAACGTAATCCCAAGGCAGGGTGAGATCAGGACTGCAATTTTTGACCACTGATTTCTGAACTCTGTACCTATGACAAATTTCACCCACAGTATTCTGGGCAGGCCAATCGCGTTCTGTCATAACTCGTAAAATTGCGTATGACACACGGACATTACCACTGATCTTATGACCGCACGAGCAAAACACAATCTCTTATGCAATTCAATCCTCATCGGCATTTGTACGAAGAATATACTACCTCTTGTGATTGCTGTCCCTAGAGCCCACAGTTACCAGAGGCCGAAGTCCCTCTCAAGACTGACGAAATTCGGACAACGTTCATGAAGTCCCTGTCGCTCTGTCGCTTGTAGTGTCGCACGTGCAACACTCGTTGGGCTACACCTAGCGGCGATTTGTCAAGAGTGACAACCAAACCCATGTCTCTTCGCAGTTACCTCGTGACACAAACAGCAAATTTCTCTGCGACCAGTTCGGTCCTATTGCGAATAAACTGGACGCGTGCGTGTTGCAAGTGTGTACTTGTTTTTCTGAGCGGAGATGTAAGCAGATGCAGACTTGCTGGAATTTCAGCTTTTTGGTATATTCTCCCCGCCCCTTAGAAAAAATATATGTGTGTTGACCTAATACAAATTCCAAGTTCAAAGAGCTCCCTTCCTATTCTTTTATTCACTGACACACATGCACACAGAAACATACACGCTCACACACACACACACAAACACGGAGGGGTGTGCACACACACACACACACATTCTCTCTCTCTCAGTCTCGCTGTCCCCCTCTCTCCCTCCCCCTCTCTCTCTCTCTATTTCTCTATTAGACAAAAGCTAAATTCGATCAACGTCTTCAATTACCAAGCTTCGTCAATATTGATAGCATTTGTTACACATCCTGAGGGTCAACATTTGGGGTCAGGTGGAGATGTTATCGCATGCTGTGCGTACCAGTGGAACACTTCACGCAAACGCTATCAACTGCTGTGCACTCAAGCGAGTCTCCTCGCACAAGCCCACGACCAAACAACATAAAACAATTACCCACAGAATACGATAGACTTCTCCCTTTTCGCTGTTGGCACGCTTGTATTTCTGCACGTCCTCTGGGAAGAAAGAGAGACCCTTTCTTGGATAACACCGGGAATTGGTTTTCGTTGCAGCACAATGGAGCAGAGGTGTGCTGGAAGGAAGGTTCTTTTGCAATACATATGGCGTCAAGTCTCCCATATTTTTAGCTTTTACACACTAGATTACCGTACATCCCTTACATTCACAAGCCGTGCTAAATTTGATTGCATCTACTCGACACTGCCGTTGGATCACCGATTCTACACAGGAAAAACTTTCTTGTTCTACGAAGGCTGTTACATAGGTGTTAGCATCCGATCATTATTGTCGGTTTGAGTATGTCTGACTACGTCGGACGACAAAAGTGAAACAGAACCAGTCTGTCTGCACAAACACATGACTTGATTTCAAGTCTCCGTGGTAAGGGTCCTGTCTGAAGTAACAGTATCAACACTACTCGCCTATTAATATTATCCACAGTGCTAACATCATTGATATTTCCCACAGTCTTATCGCTGTTGATATTACCAACAGAACTAACGCTATTGATATTTACCAGAGTATTAACGCTGTTGATATTACCAACAGAACTAACGCTGTTGATATTTACCAGAGTATTAACGCTGTTGATATTACTAACAGAACTAAC
>SMGT01012337.1:441568-462605 GCA_004794575.1 Lanistes nyassanus
GCTATTGATATTTACCAGAGTATTAACGCTGTTGATATTACCAACAGAACTAACGCTATTGATATTTACCAGATTACTAAAGCTATTGAAATAACCTACACCAATAAGTTTTTCTGATGCTTGGATCTTTGTTTCACAGATGGTATACGGCTACAGAATTTTCTTGTCCAGCCCTGGGCTGGGTTGCAAGTGCGTTCGTATCGCCTGTCCGTAAGTAAAGGTGTTCATAAAATACACAGGGGCGGGGGGGGGGGAGGGGCTTACTACCGCTGTTATGACGAAAAGGACAGATACGAACGTTCATGCGACCCAACCCTGCACAGCTTTGAGTACATTCATATAATGATCTCCTGAATAGTCACATTCGGGACACGAAATAACTACGGTCATTTAGTCCTGGTCAGGTTATGTCGGTAATTGACAGGGATGTCGCACGCGTGATGCGAAAATAACCAGAGCTTTGCAAGTTAATCAAGTAAAGGATGTCTGATATTTGTCTTTGAAGTAAACTCCCATGACTGGTTGTCAGTGACGACCCCTAAAGCGGCGACTAGAGCTATAAATGGATGGGCCAGCATCTGGCTGTAGTGAGGTACGTCAGTCCGAAGTATTGAAATGAGGTCAGGTCCCTCCCTCACGCCCCACGCCACGTTGTCCCTAGAAACGCTGCAAAACGCCAACACTACCAGTCACATCACTGCTTTATAAGTTGGGGAAACAAGAACCTCTTCACCATTACCATTTCAGTTTGTATCCTGCGATGCAGCCGCACAAATCTATTGACACCGTATAAAGTGGCTTAGAACTGGCGGTTTTTATAGTCTTACGTTTGGCAAACCGCACGCACGTCAGGGAGGTCTGTACGGCTGACGAAATTCTTTTTCCCAATTGAGTTCTGCCCCAGCCCGGACACGCATGCGCAGGCCACCTTTCATCCCGTTTAGCGCAAAGACACGGGCTTAAACTTATACATGAGAACAGAAGCCCTACCTACTACCACACCTTAACTCTACCCCTAACCCCCTCCCGTCCCAAAAAAAATCTTAAGCTAATATGGGTTTCGAATCTGTGAAGTAACCGCGAAACCCAATTTCTTTACCACTTGGCTATGAATCACCACGGTTAGGCCTCTTCACTGTAACTATGCGCTGCGCATGCGCGCCCGGAATGCGGCAGAAATCGATTGGAAAAAAACTTTGGTGACGGCTGGGGGTGATTTATTTTGTACAAGTATCTACGCTTGACCGAGAGTTTGACAGAGATTTCTTTTCCCTAAAATCCACTTCCTTACTGCCGAATGCCACGTATAATAGATGAATCAGCACAGACCTCGTACTTCTGTTTCTTTTCTGGACACCCAATAAGGGAAGGGAATCTATGGTCATCAATCTTTGTTAAACATGAGACCTGCTGGAACAGGCTCCTTTTGTCTATCCAGTGTGCAGACAGCATCTCCACCTTCAAATCCCGTCTTAAACTCATATCTGTTTATTTCACCTTACTGTCTTCTGGTATTCTTTTCTTCAGTCGCACTGTAGTAGCATATCGCGTACTTGCGTGCATGCACGCGTGCGTGCGTCCGTCCGTGGGATGTGTGCATTTTGTAGGTGTGTTTTGGTCGTGTTTCGTTTGGTTTGCTTGCTTAGATTATAAGCGCTTAGAGCTCCCAGGAGATTAAACGCCTAAATCTCCATTTTTTATGTTCCGGGGAAGGAGGTTGGGTTGGCTGCTTGCTTTCGGGAGTTTGAAGCGCGTTGGCAGCAACTTAGGCTCTGTGACGCCGGGGACACGGACGAAAGGAGAACAGAGCACTAAATTACCCACCAAACTTGTGGAGCTGTAAGACAGCGAGTGCGAAGTCGCAGTTTAATGTTCGGGGAGATGCCGAATGGAGTCTTTACTACGTTTTAATGCCATGACACATTCCTCGGGCACAGTTAGGTGGCTTTACATGAGCGCTCGTTTCTGCGCTTCCAGTAAAAAGAGTGGTCGTAAGTCCCATTCTCCCTGTGTATTTTACGCGCACCTTAATGAGCTTTGCGGACCCTTGGATGTTTAGCGTGGGGTTGGGTGTAAGAATGGGAGTGGGAGTGGGGAGTAAATAGTTTCAAATCTACAAGCTTCACCTCCCTCTTAGTTCAGTGACTATCAGTATCCCTCCTGAAGTGGCCTTCAGTACAGGAGAAAGCTGCCTCTGCATCTCACAAACAGGCCTTTTCAGTGGCTAGTGAATGCTCTACAGTCGTGTGATGTATTCAGTGAGTCTTCAGGACATCTGCGGATCTCTTCACGGCCATCTTCAGGAGGTTTTCGACGTGCAAACATGATAAGGTCCATATGCCACCCTATTCTTGACGTCGCTAATCCTAAAACAAGACTTGCCCTCATGCCTGTTCCGTGGAGCTGACTCCAGTTTTAAAGAAAAGGGTTTCAATCCCAGAGCTTATACCGAACCTCGAAACTGATCTTCGCAAAACTTTAGGACCCTAATGCAGCATTCCTGAAGCCTCACAAACTGATCATTTGCTATTAAAACAAAACAGGGACAGCTGTTTGCTTTGTTTCCTCAGGCCGTTGACTGCAGGTTGATCAGTGCTTTCCACTCCGTAATGTGTTCCCCTTTTCTTGGATTTCTTGAATTGCAGTGGCTTCCAGATTCCCAACAGATATAAGGAATGTTTTCTGGTGCCAGTTTTCCGAACGAGAAAGACGGGAGAAGGACAGATGATGAAGCAGAACAACCGCTTATTTTAAGGCATGTATGTGTAGGGAAGGGAGTGTTAAAATAAGTATCGGTTCTGACATCTGTTTGGTGTTTTTAATGGTGACATTACCTACAGGCGGCAGGTGGAGGCTATGTAAGTCATGTATGCTTAAGCAAGGAAATGTTTGTTTCTTATTCTCTTAGGCATGGCGCATGTTTGTGCGTATAGACGCATGTGTGTGTGTGGGTGCGTCGGTGCGGGAATGGGACCGTGCGCATGTTAAATGCAGGCTCTCTCAGAAGAAACTGGATGGCAATCGGCCGACACTTTTAAACTTTCTGCCGAAACATCGCAGCTGGGAGTAGACTGGGTAAACAATTGGGTAGGAGTACTCGCCTTTCACTTCATGCATGCGTCGCAAAACTTTCGATCTAAAATATCCTTTTTTTTTCATTGAATCCGAAGGCTGTTTGATTAATTGATTTTTCTGAACACAGAAAGCAGCAGACCGTTTCGTCAAAGCACCAAAACCATTACGTGCACGCAAAGCACGATGAACGGACCACTTTATCACATCTGTATCCGCTATATGCTTGCTGTACCCAGAACAATGCAGCAAAATCATTCAAGCTGTTCGTTGTCTGCATTGGCTGACAAAATCCCCCGTTGACGTCGTGTGACGGTGGGTCTCCAAATGTCGTGAAATATTCAGGTTCCGTTGTCGTCTGCAGTGTTTCTCATGTTTTATGTAATCAAACTGTGTCCAGACTGATGTTACATTTTTGTTTAGAAAACGAAAGACATCTGGAATTTAAATACCAGGGTGCATGCGTTCATGCGTGCAAGCGTGCGCGTGACGGAGGTTGGGCGGGTGTGATAGTATAAAAGTGATTTGGGACTATCTGTAGGAAATAGAAAAAGTGTCCTGACATAATAAAATCAACAAATCGCACACACGTACTCACATACACACGTGCACATAAAAACACGCACGCAAGCACTCTCTCTGTCTCGCGGACACTTTTAACCACTAGACCACCAAGGCTGTGGGACTGCTGTCGCAACACGGGCCTCAGTCCCACCCAGTCACATTATACTGACACCGGGCCAACCGCCAGGAATCTGGCAGAGCTAAAAACTAGATTGCCAATTTGTAAGTCATAGGTATGACTCGGCCGGGATGCGAACCTCTGACCTCCCGCCTCGGAAGCGGACATCTTAACTGTTTCACCTCTGAGGGGCTCACAACACACGCACAATGACAAAACGACGAACAAAGAAAATTAAAACTCTTACACATATGAAGAGGAGAATTGAATGTTAGACGAAGGAAGCAACGCACATAGTATCCGCTAGTCGATCGCTAGCGACATAAAATTCTATTTTCCTGGGTGCAAAAACGTCTGTTTTATTATTCTAGGCGTAGTATGTTCAGTTCCCCAAGTATAATAAGTCTATTTTCTTAAGTGTAAAACGTTTCCTAACTGTATAATACGATTAGTTTTCTTAAATGAAGCAAGTCTGTTTTTCTAAGTGACCTTAGACAAAGTTAATGTAACAAAAATGAAGTTTAAAATGGAATAATATAAAATAAAATATTCATTATTTTAAAGTCCAGACAAGTATCTTAGAAGAAAAAATTTACTTGAGATAAATTAGGCAGACCGATTTGTTTAGTGCGTGTCGCAGGCGAACAGTATAGAAGCAACAAAATGGAGTAAAAATAGCCTCCAATGGATCCTAATTACTCGGCTTCTTCAGCACGGAATAATCTCACGGTATTTTTTCTGTCGCAATGTCTTAACTTTTTTTTATATTTTCCATTCGTTCAGGTCAAGCTGGTCTCACACAGTTCGACAAAGTCGGGTGAAAACAGTATTGGAAAGCTAACCGTCTGCTAAACAAGCTGTAAATAAACGTCTATCAAGAAATTTTTCTCTCTCTATAGTCTACGTCTTCTCATCATCGAGATTCTAGCAGAAGTTTGCCCCTGGTCGGAATGTCTGGTTCATGTTTGATTAGATTTCGTTAATTTTTTTGTTAAAGATGGAAAGATTAGTGCTTTGTCTCTTGCTACGTTTGAGATTATTTTAATTTGCCATTTTGCCATTTTAATTTGCTATTTTGTGATTTATTTCTTCTGCTGGACCCCCTCCAATGTTTTGTCATGTTCAGATCACAAGTCTTAACAGATTAGAACGAGCTGTTGCTGCTATACGCTTTTCAATGCAGACTAACACAGGGGGGAAAGTGAAAGATACAGTCAGAAGACTTACAGATTATGTCCAGGGTGCCGGGAAGCGAAATTGTTTTTCACACCTAGGGCAGGGGACATAAAATCCCAGCCAGTGGAAAAGCTTGGGAAATACCTCATACGTCACTAGGCATGGCCATATAGACAAAGTGCGCAGCTTCTTATAGCGACACTGAACACTATTTACCGCTGTAGCGCATAATCGAGTGGAACTGTAGACTTTGCAGTGTAAAGCAAGCTGTTTCGATTCTCGTGCTCTCATTCCCTCCACCCCCCCCACACACACACCCACCTTGTGAAACAAAAGGAGCTTACGTTTGTTTTTGTTATTGTTTACCAGAAACATCACGGTGGGGTCCTCTACACTAGTGTATTAACTACTAGAAGTACCAATTTCGTGCACTGCTTAGTAAGTACTATTACTCTTTTGTAGTACACTAAAGTGTAACAGTATGAGCAGTACTAGTACAGTAATAGTAGTATATTTTGTACATATGTAGTCACCTGCTGATTTTTCTTGCAAACTTTCTGCAACAACATTGTGGTTGGCTGAATCATTCGTGAGGGATGAGATATTTCCCCAATGCTTCCATTGGCTAGGAGCCTTATGTGTCCTAGTTTAGCTAGGAAAAAAATAATTTCGCTGCCGGGAAAGCGAGAGCGGATGGCTCAAGGTGGAAATATTTGTGTAACCCAGAAGGGATGTTCCCCATTTTCTTATCAGTAACAACCAATAGCAAAAGGTCAAGGCCCCTCCCCTTAAAGGGGACCAGAGGAATCAGATTCCTATTCACCCATATACACCATTCCAGCCATCCTCTTAAAGAAGTCGTTAACTTGAAGATTACAACTCCGATAATACTGATGAAACTACGGCAAGAAAAAGGAGACTTTAAAACATCAAGAATAAGAGAACAGGTCTGTAAACATTATTGCTGAGAGAAAACGTCAGGACGAAGAGAAAAGGTCTGTGGTGTAAACATCAAGATTGAAGGAAAAGGTCTGTAAACATCAAGCTGAGGGAAAAGGTCTGTAAACATCAAGACTGAGGGAAAAGGTCTGTGGTGTAAGCATCAAGACTGAGGGAAAAGGTCTGTGGTGTAAGCATCAAGACTGAGGGAAAAGGTCTGTGGTGTAAACATCAAGACTGAGGGAAAAGGTCTGTAAACATCAAGACTGAGGGAAAAGGTCTGTAAATATCAAGACTGAGGGAAAAGGTCTTTAAACATCAAGACTGAAGGAAAAGGTCTTTAAACATCAAGACTGAGGGAAAAGGTCTGTGGTGTAAACATCAAGACTGAAGGAAAAGGTCTGTAAACATCAAGACTGAGGGAAAAGATCTGTAAATATCAAGACTGAGGGAAAAGGTCTGTAAACATCAAGACTGAGTGAAAAGGTCTGTGGTGTAAACATCAAGACTGAAGGAAAAGGTCTGTAAACATCAAGATTGAGGGAAAAGGTCCGTGGTGTAAACATCAAGACTGAGGGAAAAGGTCTGTAAACATCAAGACTGAAGGAAAAGGTCTGTAAACATCAAGACTGAGGGAAAAGGTCTGTAAACATCAAGACTGAGGGAAAAGGTCCGTGGTGTAAGCATCAAGACTGAGGGAAAAGGTCTGTGGTGTAAACATCAAGACTGAGGGAAAAGGTCTGTAAACATCAAGACTGAGGGAAAAGGTCTGTAAACATCAAGACTGAGAAAAAATGTCGGGAAACTTCAAGACTGAAGGACCAAGTCTGTAAACCTCAGTACTGAGAGAACAGGTCTTCAGACTTCAAGACTAAGGGAATAGATCTGCACATAGGCATCTGTGTACGATTCAAGGTCACGTGATCGTCTGGGTTGTGATGTTCTGGCTGTCCGCCTTTTGTCAGGTGAAAATTTTCCATTGTCCTCTCGAAATTAGCTTTTGCTTATATGTTATCTACAGTGGATGCACGTGCGTAAAGTCAGATAACCAGTTTATGGCTATATATATATATATTATATAATGTCTCTGACGTCACTGTCTAGCGTTAAGGAGGCATGTGAACCGCACGTTTCGCGAAGACCAAATCAAGTGAACCCAAACGTGACCCCTCACTGGCTTTCGTCAGTTTCCAGAAGGCTGCACGTATGTGAAGCAGACAGTGTGTCCCAGACTTGAGAACTGGGAGCGGGCCTCGCGTCTTGTCATTGGTTGCTGGAGACCTCAATGGAACGTCACACGACACCAAAGCATTCCCGACTAATTAGTAATAACGAATTATTGCGTATGCAATTAATCGTGGTCGCGTGACTTTATTATTACCAGTTTGACATAGGAATTTGATAAAAGGCTTTTGAATATTACTTCAATAACAAGTCTTACGTCCTGATCATTCCTTGTTATTAACTCCTGCACGCACGATTCAATGATTTGGACTGTACAGATTACGGGTGGCGCATTCAACTGATAACTTGGGCACGTGAAAATTAAATGTAAAATGAAAGAAATTGCGCACCGCAAACATTCCTTATTCGTGCATGCCTTGTCACATCCGCTTGAATGTCTCCCCAGCTGTTCAAACAGAATAAAGCTCTCGTCTCAAAAGGTGAGCGGTAGCTCAGGTTAGATAACTGTCAATGAAATTCCTAGCTATGCGACCTATGCTCAGGAAAGAAGTCCTACTGAGCGCCGAGGAAGGTAGATTACGAATAACCTTTCTAAGAACCACAGAGTTAAATGCACAGAAAAAGAACGACTGGTATGAGGAAAAGAGCCCACCGCTTTCCGACTCGCCCCTCTCATTGTGCGAACATCCTGCTTGATGTCACTTTAACACAAGGCTCGTTAACTGCATTAGAAAAAAAAGCTATGAAAAGTTTTTAAAGACCTTTGATATACCATAAAATGGATCTTTTGCATTACACAAAAGTTACAGAAAGCTGAACGTTGATGCGTTATTTAGGCGATGGCTAACGAGTCACTCTGACATTACATTCATATTTTCGTTGTAAAACAAATTGCAGTTGGACAAAGCAGTGATCTTGGTTAATGACTAATAAGTTAGTCTGAGGTTACATTCACATTTTTATGTAGTGAAATTAATTGCAGTCCTAGGACGCAGTAACCTGCCGTGAGACGAAAATGGAAGTGAGTTTACTGGTCAGAAACTTATGACGAGGGATGAAGCGAACCACGAAGAAAAGGCGTCTGGAGAAACCTGAAAAGTTTTTTTTGTTGTTGCTAGTATAAGTTTGCCGTTTATTTTCCGTCTTCCCCATCTGTTTTTCCTTCTCAGTCTCTACCCTACCCTACCCGACTGCTTCCTCGTTTCGAGCACCATTCTCTTGGGCCCCACGTCAGTTGCAGCTCTGTCCACATCATAGCCCATTCCGTCTCCGCCCATTGGAAACCACGTCTTCTTTCATTAGTTCTGCAAGTTCATAACCTTTAAGCTGCTAAGACGAGAGACGGGACGAGACGGGACCCTAACACGAGATGAAAGAGAAAGCAATGAGAAAGAAGTCAGAGGGATATGCTGTTGTCATTCATAAAGTTTTAATAAGGAAAAGTTTCCGTTGAAGTTGTTCATCCCTCTGCTAGGAAGACGTGC
Source organism: Lanistes nyassanus (assembly GCA_004794575.1). Lineage (NCBI taxonomy): Eukaryota > Metazoa > Mollusca > Gastropoda > Architaenioglossa > Ampullariidae > Lanistes > Lanistes nyassanus. The sequence goes on from SMGT01012337.1 coordinate 450,107, forward strand.
ACAAAAAGAGGGTCCTTACAAACAAGGAAATGCCCCTGCATCTCTCACAAATGACCTTTTTATTTGCTATTCATTTAAAAATTTGGAATCCGTAGGTCTTTACAGAATATCGAACTTTTTTTCCGGGGCGTAGATGGGTTGACGCAGTCTCAAGGTATAAGAAGTCTTCTGCGTATTATGAAGGAGGCATTTGATGAAGAGTTGCGGCCCCTAGTGATGGAATTGTCTGGTTGCGTGTGCGCGTTCGTCGTCTATCCCAGGAGCTGTGACGTCACTACATAGTGCCAATAGCTTCCTGGCGTCTGTAAAACGTTTCAGATTCTCCGAAAGGGCAAGGCGCTTTTTCTTTAGATCACTTCGTGTGCACAATGAACAGCTCAGGGGACATCACTGTCTGGATAATTTCCTTGCTTCGTGCGCATGCGCTGGCTAATTTGGGATGACATCTATAACCCATGTAGGCAGAAGAGCGGCAGCCAGTTATAGTTCATTCGCTGTCAGAATCGTTCGCCGATTTGCGACCATGTTTGACTGGGCAAGCGTGTGTCCTACCTTGCCAAACCTGGCAGTGACCACGTCTGGTGAATAAAGGTGAACATTCAATTTGTCCAGTCAGTAAGTGACCTCTTACGCGCCAGTCAGCTTACAGAAAGCCGTGACTCTTCTTATTGGAGAGGCATGAAGGTGGTGCATTATTTTCATGCTAGCACACGCACTATCCGCTAATTTTTGCTTCTCAGTTTTCTTTCATATGAATGTTGTATGAGAGAAATACTTCTTCTATTTACAAAGCACTATACTTTTAACCACCAGCATAACAAACGAATGTGAACTTTATTCAGAAATGGTGGTACTCATACATACACTATTTCTGTTCCATCTGAGAAAATTAATAAGTTTTATTTAAATTATTTTCTGTTAAACAAAGACTACCCAGTCTATTCAGCAGACCAAGGTTTGTGGCATTTATAATTATTGAAGGTGCGTCTACCTTTTAACTGAAGCCAGATATCATTTTGTGTATCTCTGGGACCTTTATCACTTTAGACAACAGACGGATGAAAATGTACTGGGTGTTAGTGTACAAAACATGGCTTTCTTAAGTAGGTCCCTAGTAGTCGTAATGTCGAAATGCTGGTCTCATACACACTGACTCGTCGAACAAAAACAGAAATGAGCTAGTCCAACATTCGGCTACAAAAAATTACTTTAATTTGGTCGAAATTGGACCAGAACTTCTACAATCCCATTGAAAAAAAAATTACTGAAAGGGAAATTCTCTCGATCGAACTCGAATAAGTTTTCATTTAAGATTGTGAGATTATATTTTCATATTTCGGCTTCACACGTTTCCACCTCTGTGACAAAAGATCTCATCGAATGTAATGGGGAGATTTTTCCCCAAACATTTCTCTTCAACAAGACTGTGAGGAGAATCAGTTTTTTCATAAACGACAGGTCCAGTTTTCGAGAGCTGTTGCAACAGACCTTTAGCCAAGTTGTTTAATTTTACTGGGTTTTTTTTTTGTAATTGTCAGCCCGTGTGAGCACATCAATAGCACTCCATAACGCTCCTTTCTTTCTTCTCCATCAAACCGTATGCGTTGTGCAGGAGACGGTACGAGTGAGAGGAGTGCTCCTAAGTCTGGCGGATTGAAACCTTCAGATGGTTGGCTATTTGACAGATTTCCCCAAGATTGGCTCTGGAAGGGAAACTTTCTCCCACCCAGAGTCCAGGACTGGAGTCAGTCATTCACTAAGACAGCCGATGATTCTCAGCCGGAAAAAAATTGCTCACGTCACTCTTGATTCCAGGTTTCCGTGACATTAAAATGAAGCCTCAATTTTGAATTTGAAAAAAATCTGAGATTAGTGTGATATAGAATTATGTGAAATTCCATCATATGCATTTTGAAACGTGTGTGTGTGTGCGTGCGTGCGTGCATGCGTGCGTGGGTGCATGCGTGCGTGTGTCTTTTTTCTTGTCCTTGCTTTCTTTTCTGTGTTTTTGTTTTTGGATAGGTGGACAGTTCGGTTAATTTACATTCTTTTACGGTGAGGATAAGTATCATTACACTCTGGTATCGTGTACATATACATGTACATCTACAATCTTTTACGGTGAGGATAAGTATCATTACACTCTGGTATCGTGTACATATACATGTATATCTACAATCTTTTACGGTGAGGATAAGTATCATTACACTCTGGTATCGTGTACATATAGGTGTACATCTACAATCTTTTACGGTGAGGATAAGTATCATTACACTCTGGTATCATGTACATATACGTGTACATCTACAATCTTTTACGGTGAGGATAAGTATCATTACACTCTGGTATCATGTACATATACATGTACATCTACAATCTTTTACGGTGAGGATAAGTATCATTACACTCTGGTATCGTGTACATATACGTGTACATCTACAATCTTTTACAGTGAGGATAAGTATGATTACACTCTGGTATCGTGTACATATACGTGTACATCTACAATCTTTTACAGTGAGGATGAGTATCATTACACTCTGGTATCGTGTACATATACATGTATATCTACAATCTCGTTTTACTATTTACGCTTTGGCCTCCTGCTTACGTCAAGCCGGGGTTTAAGGCGCTGACAGTGAAGTATCCCGTCATTCCCTTTATTCCGCCGTTGCAGCTAGTACTGTGGAGGCTTGGGACTTCAGGGCTCTCTTTGATGCCTACGGTTACAGCAAACAAAAATAAGGTTATAAATGTTTCAGTTTCGTTATCTTAAGCTGTATTTTTTCCAGTACTCTGTAACTGCAAAATAAATTATCGGAATACTCTTTGGTCTCTGTTTACAAAAAAGGCATTTAAAAAAGTGTCTTGAGAACGCCAATAAGAAACATTCGGTGTTCTGGTGGTATTTACCCTCAGTTGTTCCATTAAGAGAAATACCAGTTTGCAGTAGATTACCGTGTTTGTCCTGAGTTCCATAGAACTTGATTTTCCATAGTCATGAACAATTTCCGGTGGAAGGCATTATTTCAGCTGACGTATGCATCCACTTTACAGTTCGCCTACTGAAGTCAGCTGTAAGGATTGATCAGAAATGAAGCTCTGGTTTGGGATGTAGGTACGTTTTTATCTGCCGTTTCGGTCATAAAAACAATCCTAATGCCCGTTCATCCAATGCATTTTACGTGCACCTTTCCGTACGAAAGGAGATACGAACGCCTCTGCAACGCCTATGTATTGGGCAGGTACAACTCTCCTTTCCAGGCATGCAAACATTTTAAGTACATAGGAGAACGGGTCTTAAGACTGTTTTTACGATCGGAAGACCAGGTACCCACTTCAATGCAACCTACCCCTGGGTAGCTTCAACAACTTTTGCATTCGTCTCCTACAGATGCTGCTCGCCAGCATCACATAAATCTGCTCCAGCTTTTTTATTTTAATCCCTCGAGCACGGGGACCTTGCTTTTATCTTAATTGCATACTGTCCTCGGGGGAGTTTTCAGAGCCAAACAGAACTTGCTCTTAACAAAGCCCACAGCTGGACAACCGCAGCTAGGCTAGCTTCTGATAATTACAGAGACAATCGTCGGCACTAGATACGGACTTAGTCAAGCATGCTATGGCGTTCAAATAAAATATCCTCTAGTTTGTGTTTTACTGTCTGTCCAACAATGGAATGGGTCCCTTTTCTTTTCTCTTTTGTGCTGTTCTTCACATTGAGTACCGTTCGCGGTCTGTGGTGACAGGGACAGTTGAACAGACCCTAAAGGGTCGTCGTACACGGTTCACGACACTGGTTATTCATCGGACCGCATGCCGCCAGTCTGCATACAAAGGTATCAGGTGAACGTTATCAAAGCTGAGTGTAAAATTTCGTTCTATAAGCACTCTCTCTATCGAGGACAGAGCGGATGCATTTCAAAAGGAAGTTTAATCGATTTTGTGCCTTCGGCACGCAGCGACTAGTTCACTGAAATCTCTAGGAATAGCTCGTTAGGTGGAAACAACAGAACAGAATGAAAAAGGTTTTTTTCGTGAGTCAGAGAGCGAGCGAGCGATTGCGTGAGTGAGCAAGTGGTTATTTTGTTGTGTTAACATCTTTACGCATCTAATATTGCATTCAAGGAATATAACAATATGCGTGCCATCGGTAGGTAACAGAGATGCTTTTTAGGTGTATTGTTAGAGTACAGTTTGGGACAGGACATTGGACATATGACAGGTCTGGGAACTACACTTAACATAGACCAAGACAGACACTAGGGAGGCCAGACACATCACTTTTAGCCGCCCAGCACTCAGTTAACCATAAACACAGAAGCTATAGTTCCAAACATGCACTGTCCACGAGGGCCACATAGTGCGCATATGTCTCTCGCAATCACACGTGCAGATCGTGGGTTAGGTATAAACCCTGGTGGGGACAGACAAGGGGAGAAAGGGTGATAGATGGAGACATAGACAGAGGGGCCGACTGATGAAGGTATTCAGGTCGAGGAAATCGCGGGAGAGAAAGCTGAGATTTAGTGTTTCGTGATTGAAATACAGAGTTCTAGATTGGTGTGTGTTAGAGAAGGGAGGCCTAATGGCCGATGGTGCAGACCAAGACAAATAAAAGATCTGAACTACAGACCTGGTATTTGTGGACTTCTGTATTGTGGTGCGCGTGAACCCGTCCAGGGAAATAATACAACATTCTTCATGGTGCCGCACAACGCAATACAACATTCTTCATGGTGCCGCTCAACATAATAAACATTCTTCGTGGTGCTGCTCAAAGTAATACAACATTCTTCATGGTGCCGCTCAACGCAATACAACAGTCTTCATGGTGCCGCTCAACATAATACAACATTCTTCATGGTGCCGCACAACGCAATACAACATTCTTCATGGTGCCGCACAACATAATACAACATTCTTCGTGGTGCTGCTCAAAGTAATACAACATGCTGCATGGTGCTGCTCAACGGAATACAACATTCTTCATGGTGCCGCTCAACATAATACAACATTCTTCGTGGTGCTGCTCAAAGTAATACAACATGCTACATGGTGCTGCTCAACGGAATACAACATTCTTCATGGTGCCGCTCAACGCAATACAACATTCTTCATGGTGCCGCTCAACGTAATACAACATTCTTCATGGTGCCGCTCAACATAATACAACATTCTTCGTGGTGCTGCTCAAAGTAATACAACATGCTACATGGTGCTGCTCAACCGAATACAACATTCTTCATGGTGCCGCACAATGCAATGCAACATTCTTCATGGTGCCGCTCAACATAATATAACATTCTTTGTGGTGCCGCTCGATGTACTTCTACAGTCTTCGTGGTGCCGCTCAACGTAATACAACATTCTTTGTGGTGCCGCTCAATGTAATACAACATTCTTCATGACCTCTTGTAATACATTACATTCGTGGTGCCGTGACTTCTGTATAACGTTACATTCGTGGTGCCGTGACTTCTGTATAACGTTACAGGAGACTGGCTAGACGTTTCATGCTATTTTGAAACCACTATTACGGAGCACTACGAACAGCAATTGCCTGATGTATACAATAGTTGCAGCCTACATATCATGCCTTACCTGATGCGTCTACGGGCAGGAGGTAGCGCTACCTGTGAGTTAGTTACAGACCGGGAGCTAAGAGGGTTCTTCTAATTGTCACATTCAACTCCTAGGTTGTCACCTGTCACTCCTAGGTAAGCCTGTTTGCCCCTCCCTTTCTTGACACTGGGTAGGTGGACGCAATGTGGGTAGCTGCTCTAGGCCGGCCAGTACCGGTTTAATCGAGTTTAAGGCGTGAGAGCGCATACTATTTAAGCTGGGAAAGAGGGCATATAAGATAGACAATCAGACAGAGAGACACAGGAGAGATGAAGTAGGAAGACCAAGAGAAGCTGACACGTGTAGACCCTCGGACCTCTGCCCCTCGCCATCTTAGCCGTTGGAAGAGTAGCTCCAGTTCTCACGCTAAATACACTGGAAGTATTTCGCCGGCACGTCAACGAACAGATGCGTAAGTGACTGCTGGATGCGCCTTATAAGTTAAGGACTGCTCTTACCATAAACTTATTTTAGAGTCTGGGACTCGGGTTGATTTAAGATAGGTGGTTTTATCCTGCCAGAGACAGGAGACGTCATAAGCTAGAGGGCGGGCGTACGCCAAGAGGAGGCAGAGGAAGTGCTGGTCGTGGCAGTGTCATAGCTTCAGTGTTGGTCGTTGAATAGCTTTAGAATTGTGTATCGCAGATGTAGTTGTTTCAGTAGTGACAAGAGTAGGAGCTCTGTTGTCGGTCACGTATTGTGTTTGTGTATAGAGCGGGATCATAGGCCGTTTTGCAGTTTGATTTCCCCTCTGGCTTTAGTTTGATTATCTTCTTGTCTGATTCCACGTGGTATGACGTAATCAGGCAGCGTCTTACCCTAGACACGAGCACGGTGATTCTTTGTAAATAATCTGTATATATATTTGATGTTGTCGAGCCAATTAAATATATGTTGAATAATGGTTCGCTGCAGTTGTGTTTTTACGAGGGTGGGGGCTCTTGAGCAAGAAGTGTTTTGCCTGTGTGAGACTGAGCGAGCGTGTCAGAGTATGAGAATATTTTCCCTCGATAGATTTCTCTAGTTATTCGCATTATTTCATAGCGTCGTCACCCTTTGGTGTAGAAACCATTGACCTGAGGCAGTAAAGGTTTTGGTGACGATTGCTCAATTAAGTCTACATTTACGAGATCGCCATAAAAGTTTGTTCAGTAATTGTGAGAAGTCGGGTCCAGTAAGTTAAGGTACGGCCCGTCATGTCACACCAATCCCCAACACGCGCTGACGTAAAAGTTAGCAATAACTGGCACCCTAACCCAGCCGAAACAAACAAACCAACCAACAAACTAACTAACTAACCAAGCTACAGGTTCTTGTCCCCTAGCAGTTTTTTTTCGTCTAGAGAGGGCTTCCACACTGCAGGTAAAACAGTTCCTGGGGTGAGTTGCGTAACCGTTTGGTTCGTCCTTCCGCTCATAAGGGTAATTGTTTGCCCAGTGTATTTTTTCTTACATCGTTACGCACGGAGAACAGACGCCAACATCCATGCAGTTACTTATCTCCAGTTCATGCACCTGTTCCCTGTGCAGTGACAACACTTGCCTCTAGAAAACACCATCTGTAATGAAGTTTCAGCTGTTAGCGCTCGTTTGCCAAATCGTGCAAAATTACGAGTTTAGTCAGTAACAACCGAGTGTGGACGCACTTTAGAGAACAAATAATGTGATTTTGTTCAAACAGTTCAAACAAGAAGTTCTGCAATATGCAACAGCTCAAAACTGAGTGGTTTATGTGTATATGCACATTACTGAGTATTTGCTCCTATAAAATGGGAAAAAAATCTAGAAGGTTGCGAGTGTTATTCTGTAAGATCAAAGAAATATAATATTACTTTGATACGACGTAATTAGCTTTTTATGTGTGATGAAATAGATATAATCTTTACTGGGACTAAGTGGGAAACATTCTGTTGGCTGTTTTGCAGTATGCTTGTGAATGCTAAACGACAAAAAAAGAATGAGGGATTACTTATTTGGATAATTCAACCTCTAAGAAGGTAAGCAAAATGGAAATAAAACGTTCCGCAAACCAGGGCTGGTCAGCTTGTTACAACCACACTTATAACAATAAAATACTTTATTTTCATTTACAACAATATCAGAAAGACTAGGAACACGTAGTCGCACATTTGCATAACGATTTGAATTCAGTGTACCTGAAAGCAGAAGTAAATATATTTTCTCATACCTGCTAATGAATACTTTAGGTCTGTTAAAAATCTGAAGAAATATAGATATCACAACACATCTTATTATATACTGCATTCTTTTGTTTGTTTGATTTATTTTTCTAAGTCTCAGAGCACTTTGTGTAGTATCTTTCGAGTAGTTTGGGAGGAAGATATTTTCAGCAAAAGATGATGTTGTTTAAATAATATTTTTCAGTTATCTTAGCATGATATTATGTTGGAATAGACAGTCTGTACCACATCCTCCTAACAGGCGCTGTGAGGGAAAGACGAGGATGGCAGAGACAACAAACAAAAAACCCTTAAGAAAGGCGTTAAAGAGAGCCTGGAGGTCTCGAGGTCGAAACTAAACTAGGATTAAGAAGAAAAAGGAAAGAAAGAAAAAGTCCTTCTCGAAGCTTCTGATGAAGTGTGTGCAGATCATGAGCAGAAGCCACTTTGAGGCTGCCAGGGTGCCAGTCTGTTGTCTTCTCGTCAATCGGAGACTGTTAGGAAATCTCGAGAGCTCTTTCTAATCTTCATACTCGGCTGAAACTCTGGGCAGTAAAAGAAAATTTCTTGGCAACACCGGACGCACCCATCAGTACCAGGAGAGTTATGAAGCTTCCGTTTTAAATCCTTTTCCCTGCACAGACGCCTTCGAGATGTCCCTTCAGCTGAAAACGCCGGGAACAATTTGCTTGCACTGCTTTCGACTGGGGGGGAAATTTGTTCAAAGTGGTTTCGTTGGCGTGCAGCCAGACAAAATTAGGTGATGGTTCACAGCCAGCTGTAGTACAACACGCGAGACAGCATGGCAGGAGCCTGGACAGCTGTACGCGAGGCACTATCAGGTGATGGTTCACAGCTGTAATAAAGCACGAATGACACTATGAAGCAATTCTCGACAGGTCTACACATATCAGATACTACGAAGCTAGGATACGCAGATGTAATTCAACACGTCAGACACTATGAAGCGAGACTGCCCAGCTGTAATAAAGTAAGCGAGACAGTATGGCGGGAAGCTTCACATCTGTAATAAAGCACGCGAGACACTATTAAAAGAGATTTAACAGGTGTAACACATCAGACACTGTTGCAAGCCATTAAATAGGAGTGCATAGCCCCTCAGTATATTACGGGGCTGTCAATGAATATGCCATCACAAGGCAAAATTACAAATAATTTAGGCCTTGAAGCTGAAGGAGCCATATGCAGACACACAGAGATAATGCCAGATATTTGTCACTAACGCCCCAAAACGTGTACGTGAAATTATTAAAAGAAAACCATGTAAGAGCGAGGAAGAAAGAAAAGGGGAAAGACAGAAAAGAGAGAACGTTTTACAGTAAGGAAAGCCAGTGACGTTAGGTGTGACATCAGAAAACTTGCAGCCGACCACGAATGTGGACACACTAGCAAACCATTGCATGCCTCTCCCATAACGTGCATCACACCTGTGATAAATTGGGATTTCCCCCTCCAACACCATCCCATTTTAACGGCCAAGAGAGACGGAAGTGAGCATGTTATTCATTAGTTTAATATGATGTAAATTTTCTTCATAGTTCCCAGAAGACAGCACCCTGATCGAGTCAAGAAAAGTCCATGCATAGCTGATTACCTTCATAGTTTTCTTCGTTGTCAAGTTATCATCGCTTTTTTGATCGTTTTCTTGGCTGGTACCAGCGACTGTCACGTGCTCAGAAGCTTGATGTGTTGACTGGAACTGGAAATCGAAAGCTTTGCTCAGACAGTAATGCCAACGATCCTTTGATACTCTCACCTGCGTGTTCCGATGAAAGCTATCTGTCCATCGAAAAGACCTCTTGTCGGACTTAACTAGTGCGTAAAGAGTTATCACAGGTATTTTCTACAGCACAACATCATCATTTGTCCCGTAGCCTTGGAGACCGCTAGGGCATCACTGACCAGCTTTCTCTACTTCTCTTTATCCTTTCGGTCTCTGGGCTTCTGAAACCCTGAGATCAGTCCACTCTTGGACGTTGTTTTCCCATCGCTTCCTCTGTCTGCCTCTTTCTCCCTGTGCTCTAGCTTGCAGGATGGTTTTTGCCAGTCCTGATGATCTCCAGATGTGCCCGTACCATTTCAGTTTGCGCTTGTTCACAGTGGTCGGCAGGTCCTCGTACAGTTCAATGGCTTCCTGCCTCCTCTTTCCTATCGCCTCGTTAGTGACGTGATCTTTGTACGAGATGTTAGGAACCTTGGTGAAACATCTCATCTCCATGGCTTGAATCCTTCTCTGCCAATCGGCTGTCGGGAATCCACGTCTCACCAGCATAGAGAAAGATTGAGATGCCTAGAGTGAGCATCAGTCGGATCTTGCAACAGAGGGTGGTGTGAGCGTGCCAGGTGGGTTGCAGTTGTGTAAGATGGCAGCACACAAAGACCCAAACACGACCAACAGCCGTTGCCGGCGCAATGTCAAGGATGCCCCTGAGCAGCTGAATGGCAGCTGAATGGCAGCTGACGTCACAAGTACATGCACTGACGGCAGCTTCGATAAACAACAACCGGCAAGCGAATGACGTTCTAAATGAACATAATATTGTAATGAAACCCACAGCAAAAACCCTAAACAAACAAACGGATTTTCGACAGGTCTCACGGTGCTTGCTTTATACACTAATTAGTATTTTGTTTAAAAGCGTCAGCCGTAATGGAAAGCGCAGTTTAATGACCTCTGCACTCTAAATATTTTAAACACTCATTACACGTATTAAAGCGGGTGCAAAAATACATTTTCTGGTCATTTGAACACTTTCGTAAACACAGACCAGAACACTTTTTTCACACTAAAGCGTTCTAGATCAATGTGAAATGCATTCTGCTTCAGTAACAAAGTGTTCTAACTTCTTTACAGTGTGATGGCATACATTTTTCTGCTCTATCCTAATCCTCATATCGAAGGAAGATTGTCTGTCTGTCTGTCTGTCTGTCTGTCTGTCTGTCTGTCTGTCTGTCTGTCTGTCTGTCTGTCTGTCTGTCTGTCTGTCTGTCTGTCTGTCTGTCTGTCTGTCTGTCTGTCGTCAGCAGGATTCATCGCACTATTCCTGTCGCATCCGGTCCTGTGTAAAACTGCCACTAACCCAGCATGCAAGACGATGTCGGCCGACAGTCTGAAATTGTCGCCCCGCTGTCGGGCAACCATGGCGTTACCGCACAATAACGGACCGACATGTTTAGATTATTGGCTGACATCACCTTGCACGCTGAGATTGTGCCTTTCGAGAGGTCGGAACTCATGACCGACAAATCCCACAGCTCGCTCGTAAGTAGCCTTTGCAATCGCTTTAAAGCCAAGCTTCCTGGACACCGCTATCCAGCGGGAAAATACGGAAAACGAAGAGAAGGGATGAGTTTTGTGGGTGAGGAGAACAAAATATATATGGCTATATTGCCTGAATGGAAATGGCAGGTCCTTGCTCTGTGAGAACGAGGATAAAATGTTGCGCCATCTCGTCTGAGCTGTTGCTGGCGAGGCAGCAGTAAAATCAACGTTTGCGCTGAACCCGCCTACGGCTTGTGCACGTGCATCGACAGGCCAAAATCATTGCCCCAGCAACTTTATGCCTGCCCTTGGAAGACGGGACAAGTTGGGAAGTAATCTTATTAGCTGGGAAACAACTTGATCGGCCTCTTTTGTCGTCCGACAACAAACAGGATAATACATGGTCTGGTAATTTGGTTCCGAAGCCATAGAGAAAGGGAACAAATAATAAACAAACAAAAGTAATAAACCACGCCGCTGGTTTTTGTCATGGGAGGGAGAAACGAAAGTGTTCGTTGTACGTCCGGCCAGACCTGATCACGCAAATCTGCGGCTAGAGCTGATGGAGTTCTTTTCTTCTTTTCTCGAAATTCCTCTCTGCCTGCTCAGCGGTCTTGCGGTGAAGCTAAAGCAGAATTAGAAACTAATTTATCGGCTGCTAGGGTTTTTTCCTCCCCTGACAGTCATTATTTCCCACCAAATGAGTCTATCAAGGAATGTCATATTTAAAGTGTTCTTTGAAGAAGTACTGCTCGTTGCAGATCCGTTGGCAGTAATTGTCTGAGCCAAAGAAGCGGCAAAAATAAAAGATAATAGCGGTGGGCGTTTTTGGAGGAGGGGAGGGGAAGACAGGTTTAGGAGTAAATAGTTCCAGAAATCAGAAGGCTGGTGTCGAAGGAGGAAAGAGTCTAGAATCTAATCCTCATCGCTGAGGGAGCGGTGGTTAGGGAGCTGGCCTCCGAACACGGAGGTGCTGGTTCGATTCCCGTGCCCCGCATCACACTTACCCCACTTCATTCGGCTGTGAATGGGTACCTGACCCATGGGTCTGGAAGGTAAGGCAACAAAGGAGAGGAGATGGGCACTGCCCCGATGCGGGCGCCCAGAAAAGTAGGAGTCTCCCCACTCCCTTACGACCTTAAAGGGTCACGTGATAACCTTTACTGTTACCTTTGCTGTCACCATTGTCGTGGTTGTCATTATCATCGTCATCAAATAGTTCTTCAATCGTGCCCAAGTCAAACATATCGTAACTGTATCAAAACCACAGATGAGAGGCACAAAGGCTCAGTGACCATTCACCCATTTTTTTTCTAAAGCGGAGCACTATATTATCCCTAAACAGCGTTCGTTCTAAAAGGGGAAATACCAGCTGAGGGATGCATTCTTCCAGCGGCCTACCCCCCCCCCCC
>SMGT01012337.1:467510-502057 GCA_004794575.1 Lanistes nyassanus
GGGGGGGGACGGGAGACCAGTGCCTTTCCCCAGGACGTGGGGTTCACGCCACAGCAGTATATACCGACATCACCTGCATTCGTGCGAACTGTAATCATGGATTACTGTACTGTCCCTACACTGTAAACAAGAAGTGTTCGAGTACATTTAGTTTGTTACCAAAACAAAACTCATTTTACATTGATCTAGAAAACTTTAATGTAAGAAATGTTCTGATCTGTGTTCTCGAAAGTGTTCACATGGGCGGAAAATATATGGTGTTCTAATTATGTTCCAGATGTGGCCAGCAGCAAGTGTTCAGTGAAGTAGGGGCATGGTAAGAACACTTAGAACACATGTACCACACATCGTACACACTATTTACACACCCATCACATATTTGACACCTACACTAAGCTAAACTCTTTTTCGGCAAATAGTCAGGCGTCAGTAATGGAAGGAAAGTGTTGACCAGGCACTTAAACTTTTCGCGGTATTTTGACAAATATTTGATCCTGACTTCAGCGTAACTGTCCGCCGGGTCTTAGAAGAACATTGCGGTCACGTGATGTTTATCTCCATATCAGTGTCCTTGCGTTTGTATTGAGTTTCCTGGTGCATCGACCCTTTCTTCAAGCTTTCACGTCCTGCGGAATTTAAAAGAACCAGGCTGATTGCCCTGGTTTGGCCGAGAATAACCAAAGAAAAAGTTCTTGGCAGCTATTTTCTTAATCGCAGGTTCAGTATCTACGTCGGCTGTGAATTAGCCAGGCAGTCAGGATGATTGATTGTGGGCACTTGTTCAACCATAGGCTTCCGGTGCAAATACGGCATGATAAGAACTGACCTTAGTGCCATGCAGATGTCTGAAATTTTCAGCGGAAGTTAAAGACCAACCAGAGTGCAAGCTTTTTTTTAGTTAGCTGGTTTGTAGGATACTTATATGGAACTTATATACCGATAAGTATGGCTAGTTAGCTAACTAGTTAGTTAAGAACGAACTTTTAAACACAATGGGAGTTTCGACCTTTGTTAACAATACGACACCAGCAAATAAGTCTAATGTTATGTCCATGGTTTTATTATTGTCTTATTCTTAATATTTTATGATTTTGCTTATTGCTTTAAATCTCTGTATTATATTATAAGTTTGTAAATGTTTTGTTAGTGTGTTTTTTAATTTTAGTATTTTTAGTTAGTTAATGTAGGCCTATTGCAAAGCACAGTGCGCCCTGTATAATGCCGAGATACTGCCATCATCATCATCATCGTTGTCGTCGTCATCACCATCCATCCATCCATCCGCCCGTCCGTCCGCCCGTCCGTCCGTCCGTCCGTCCGTCCGTCCGTCCGTCCGTCCGTCAGTCAGTCAGTCAGTCAGTCAGTCAGTCAGTCAGTCAGTCAGTCAGTCAGTCAGTCAATCAATCAATCAATCAATCAATCAATCTTTTTCTTCCTCCTCGTCTTTTAAAAAGACACCGAGGGGAGGCATGCTTAATCCCATACACTCACCAACTTCGACAATCAGCTTTTTTCACACAAAGTGATCACAGGTCCTGTCAATTTGAACGCCTTTCCAAGTGTGTATGACGGCTTGTGGTTAAACAGAATATTATTGCTTTAACGCTAGCTCCACGCTCTGCATCTGAAGCGAGGTGGTGAAACTGACGGGTACCGCTGTCATCACGTGTCTGTAATTTGGCGTGGCAGCATGAATTTAGTGTTGAGAGGACAGCAGGCAGCATGAATCTAGTGTTGAGAGGACAGCAGGCAGCATGAATCTAGTGTTGAGAGGACAGCAGGCAGCATGAATCTAGTGTTGAGAGGACAGCAGGTAGCATGAATTTTGTGTTCAGAGGACAGCAGGAGAAGAAATCCAGTGGCACACGGTGCCGCTCATAAACCAATAAAGCCAGACAAGTGTCATTAAAGGACTGAAAAGCAGCAGAAAAACTGTGCAGAGTCGAATCTGTCTATTCCAAAATATGTTATTATGATGGCAAAGTATTTATATCCGAACAAAACCGGGGACGACAGTCGAAAAAGCCACTGACTAGCATCTAATAATTAAGTAACTGATCATTTGACAAATGGCTTGCACTCAGGTTTGTCTTTAACGTTAGGCCTTTCGTTCTTATGAAACTACTTGTTGCACGCAATTTTGGTCGATCTTCCGAAAACTGTGTTGCCTAGGCCACGCAAAGAAATTACGCTCGCAGGCTGTTCAAACATAGTGATCTCCTCTCCACGGATACTATGTGCATATATGCTAAGACACTAATGGACTTTAACTTTCAGTATCTTTCCCATCAGAATTACCGTCGGTGTCTCGAAAAAAAGTCTCTTTTTTCTTTCTTTTTCCTCCGGTCACGCCCCCCTGGCTTTCCACTCTCCTTTGAGCTATGGTTTCATTTTCGTCCATTATGCGCTTCAGCTTGGCAAGATTTTCTCACTTTTTCTGTTCTCGCCAAACGCGTTTTTCCAGAAAAATCAGCCAGCCTTAATTAATGGAGATGCCAGATTAGCTTTCCGGGTCCATATCTGCAATCCTGGATTCCTTTTTAATCTCTTTCAGACATCGCGAGATTGGTTTCCTTGAAAACAAAAATTTACGATTGTGTCCATAAAACCCTTCTCGTCTGCGACAGTGAAGACATTTCTTTAAAGTTACCCCAGAAACGACCCCAAGGTTGAGTTGCATATGCGATCTTAGCCTGACCATACATAAAGGTGCACTTAAAATACGCGGGGCGAAAGGCCTTACGACTGTTCTTATGACTGGAAGGGCAGATATGAACGTCCATGCAAGCCAGCCTATCGGTGTGCAGGAACAAAACTGCGACCCTATTATTTTCTGAAGCATGGCGGTCAGTGGTGCTATCCCACGGCTACCTAGGCTGTGGATTAGCTATGCCATCAACCAGCTCCTTAACTATGTCAGTGATTAGATGTTTCGTTATTTAGCTTTTCGCGAATTGGTATCTCTTTATATATATTACATTGGGTAATATTTCTTAATTGCATTTTATCTTCATAGAGGTTACAATTTCTAGTTATCTATCGCGTTATCGGTTCTATCGGTTCGTTGTACGTTATGTTATTTAAATATTGGTTCAACTGACTCTGATTTTGAGGAAAAGTGTGTGACAGCTTGAAAGATAGACGAGAGTAGCTTTCCATTCTGGTAACGCAAGACAGTTTGAAAACAGAAAGCCCATCCCCTGCATGATAAACGGGTTTGCACCTGGCTATATCTGTGATGGTGTCTCTTTGTGCAAACAGTTGACAGTATCAAAGGTGCTGGTCTTGTTCACTTACCTTCCATATGACCGTAACAGACCAGCTATCTACACCTTGAGCTTTCTTGTCTCCTTCTGGGATTTTATTTCAGCACGGCCCCGTCATCAACTGATCAACTCCAACTTTTACAGCTTGACGTTTGTGATGGTGGCGCCAGCCGTCTTTGTGTCCTCTCTGGCCGGGAGTTCTCTGAATAAATCCTAGACGGAATTAACCAGCTGCCACACCAAGACACGCGCCTAAGAAAACTTCTAATGATTTCATCTGCTAAAAATAGTGCACACTCTGGAACTGTGCAGGCGTCATATCCACAGCTGTCCCCGCCATTCTGGTATCGATAAAGTGTCCTACGCAGTCATAAAACTATCTTTTAGAGAAGAAGCCGAACAACGTAAATTACTGAAAAACAAAGAAACCAACCAACAAATATTAACAAACAAACAAACCCAAAATACCCACACATTCAGCATCAGAGAGGATGGCTATAAACACCGACAAGCTAGAGCCACTTCCTGCTGGATAATCCCAGTGCTGACGATCACGAGGAAGTAACATGTTTATCAGAAAATGTGTGTGTGTGTGTGTGTGTGTGTGTGTGTGTGTGTGTGTGTGTGTGTGTGTGTGTGTGTGTGTGTGTGTGTGTGTGTGTGTGTGTGTGTGTGTGTGTGAATGCATATGCATACATGCATAGGAATCGAGTAAAGGTCTGTGGTTCCTATTTCCAACTATAGCTTCAAGTGCACCTGCAACTGATCCATCCATCCATCACCACTCCACCTTACCCCGCTCCCGCTCCCCTCCCTAAGAACTCCCACGCTATTCCAATCCCCTCCCTTCCCCAGCGCAGGTATTGGCACAGACCCCCAAGTCGTCAAAAGCCGCCAACGGTCACGTTGACCTGGTCACACATTGAGTACCCAGGAGGCAGTTCTGACTTTGGTGCGCCTAAGTAACCACTAAGTAATTGGTCAAGCGAGTGCTGGGCACTTTGAAGGCAGTGTCATGATCGCTCTACTGCTCGAGGCTTCAGGGGTATTTCGAGAGCACCTGGGTCAACTCGACCTTCCATGTCTCGGCTAGCAGCCAAGTTGAACTTCGAATGGCCTTCCCTTACCTTCTACCAGTAAGCTCTCTTAGCTGAACACCTGCCGTGTCAATGTAATTTACTGGGACCAAAAGACCTGGACTCAAACTTTATTTTTAACCAAACATCCTGATTCTTATGGTTGCGGCTGCTTCTTTATGGCTCCCGTACTCTAGATGTGGAGCTGAAGGAATGTACAGGAAGTGCCGATAGAAGCTAGCAGCTTGGACATGCGCAGTGGAACAGGGACATCGTATATGAGGAGTAACCGATTCCATTATTTTTAAAAAATGTCTGCACCTATCGGCGATTTCTCTAATTCACGCAGTCAGTGTCGACTGGTGAACGGGGAACGAGGGACTTTCGTCCCGTGATCCGATTATTGGCCACACCAGCCTAGCCAGACGACAGTACTCAGTGATAACTGGGCGCGCTCAAAAGCGCACGCACGCGAACACACTTTTACATACACCGAAGCGCTCCCTCCACACTCATGCACGCACCCATCTAAACATACCTTTTCCTTCTCTGACACACACACACACCAACATACGCACCCACGCGTGCACACACACAACACACGACAAACACACAACACATTCACGCCGCCCCCCCCCCCCCCACCAACACAACTTCAGAAAAGATAAGACAAACTTTTTAGATGTTTTAACACACTTCTTGGGACTTACTATTCAATTAAAAAAAATATCGGTCCCCAAAACAGCATCAAAGCTAGGACAATGGGGTAACGAAAGGCTATTTTAAAAAGTGCCGAGATGAGCGAATCTTCTTTGTGGCGGAAGCAAAGCATAAGGAAGTCAGAAAGTTTCCAGACATAAATACAGAACTTCTTGAGATAAAATGACGACTACAGCGTCAATGCCTTCATCGCTGAGGATTTTCCTTGAACACCCTAATTGTCTTTTCCAACATGCGCAGAGACCCAGCACCCCGCAATAACAAACTCCCTTTCCCTTGTACCTGTCACATGTCACCCTAGGCTATTACCTGTCACCCCTAGGTAAGCCTTTTAGCTCCTCCCTTTGTAAGCTAGCAGGGGAGAGATACGTCATCACCAGGTTAATCGCTCCGCCCTTTCCGAACACTTAGTTAGGGGTAATGCTACGCCATTGGTTATGGAAGTCGCCCTGCTCTCGCTAGTCTGGCTAGAACCGGTTTACTTGAGGGTGGTGCGTGAGAACGCTTACTACATAAGGAGGTAAAAATGTTAGATAAAGAGGATACACAAAAAGGGGAGGGAGGAGAGAGCGAGACACACAGAGAGGGTCACATACAGAGAGGGACGTGCACCTAGGAAGAGACCCAGTGAAGCGACCACGTGCTAGCCTACGGACCTCAGTCGCCATCTTGCCAAAAGGAAGACTCCAGCTCTCTTGCAGTTACGAGTGTAATTTGCCGACCGCCTCGACGGACTGAGACGAAAAGAGACCACTGGACGTGTCTTATAAGTAAGGTCTGCTCTTACCTTAAACTTATCTTAGAGTCGGGGACTCGCGTTGATGTAAGATAAGTGTTTTATCCTGCCAGAGACAGGAGAGGTCATAGCTAGTGATTGGGCAAGTGTGCCAGTAGACGGGACTGAGTGTAGCGTGGCTGAAGCAGTGGCGTAGCT
This sequence comes from Lanistes nyassanus, assembly GCA_004794575.1. Classification (NCBI taxonomy): domain Eukaryota; kingdom Metazoa; phylum Mollusca; class Gastropoda; order Architaenioglossa; family Ampullariidae; genus Lanistes; species Lanistes nyassanus. The sequence continues at coordinate 473,507 of SMGT01012337.1, forward strand.
TATTTTGTGGGTCGCGGAATAGCTGTAGTGTCGGTAGCGACAAGATTTGGTGCTCGGTCATCAGTCACGTGTCGCATTGGTGTATTGCAGTAAAGCTGTTGGTACGGTAGGGACCAGAGTTGGTGCTCTGTAACGGTCGCTTCTCGTATCTGTGTACTGCGGTAAAAGTAGTGTTTCAATAGTGACAAGAGTCGGTGCTCTTTGGTGGTCACTTATTGATTCAGTTTGATAGCTTGGTTATTGTGTATCACAGAAGTTGTGGTTGCAGTGGTGACAAGAGTAGGAGCTCTATTGTCGGTCACTCATTGTACATGTGTATTGAGCGGGATCATAGGCCGGTTTGGCAGTTTGGTTTCCCTCTTGCATTGATTTGATTATTTCCTTTGTCTGTTGCACGTGGTATGACGTCATCGGGCAGCGTCTTACCCTAGACACGAGCACGGTGATTCTTTGTAAATACTTTGTAGATATTTGATGTTGTCGAGCCAGTTAGTGTTTTGAAATATATGCTGAATAACAGTTCGCTGCAGTTGAGTGTTTTACGAGGGTGGGGGCTCTTGAGCTAGTAGTGTTTTGCCTGTGAGAGACTGAGCGAGCGTGTCGAAGCATGAGAATCTTTTCCCTCGAAAGATTGCTCTACTTGTTCACATTATTTCACAGCATCGTCACCCTTTGGTTTAGAAACCACTGACCTAAGGCAGTAAAGGTTTTGGTGACGAATGCTAAACTAAATCTACATTTACAAGATTGCCATAAACAGTTTGTTCAATAATTCTCAAAAGTCGAAGTCCAATAAGATAAGGTACCCGCCCGTCGTGACAGTACCCTGCAGGCTTGCAGACAAATGCGATAGTATTTCTCTACCCCACCCGCTGCACTCTTTCAGACAATAACAGCATTTCTATAACCCTCCTCACCCCACCCCTTTGCAGTCTGCATGGTTTCAGACAATGGCAGCATTTCTGTACCCCTCCCACGTCTCGTACGGAAGCCGTGCCGTGCCGTTTCTGTGCGCAAGTTTTATTAGATAGGTTTAAGACACTCTGCCAGCCAGCGCTTCTTCTTTCAAAATAAACTTGACAGATTTCTTATTAGAACTACTGGCAACAAGCTGAATGGAGATGTATTTCTGGCTCAGTGAAGCTGAGCTAGCCCGTGAGAACGTGAAAATATTTCTCTGTCAGAGTATGTCCAGCAGGGACAACATCGGCCTTTACCCTCGGACTGTTATTGTTGTCTCTGGCACACTAATAGGTTTCGGGATCGTTCATGAAGTGAGAACAAACTTCAGCTACTCACATCTTGATGGTGAACATTGCTATGGCAATGGCTCTGACGGTATTGGAGCTGGGATAATGGTAGTGCGGGGGGTGGGGGGTAGTAGGAGTGGGATGAGTAAAGACGATAGAGATACTAAATCTTCGGTTTCTGCTATTAATGTGGCTATACTATTTGCAAAGACAATCACAAATTCTAAACACGAATGATCAGGCTAGAAGTGTATTGTTTTTCCAGCCAAGACAAGAAGAATTAAACGTTTCCATTCAGCAACCACGTGATTCCTACGAGGCTGGCAAAGCCAGTTGGAGCATGCGCCAAGAACTTTAGCCTTTATCCAGAAATACTGCGGACGCCATGTCAGGGGCGCCTACTCCCACAGACAATACCGCCGACAAGGCGATCAGTACTCAGCCAAACCCCCGACCGGGAATTTCCGGCTCTGTGTCCACTTGGCCCTGTGGCTTATCCCATCAGCAGAATGAATAATTTATTAGCGTCCACAGTTGTGCGCAGGTTTTCTTTTGTAAGTCTTTAAAACTGTTGTTGTGATCACGCTTAATTGGGAGTTGGAAGTAATGATGGGTGACCGATTTTGCTCACAGTTCACCTGGTCAGCCGAGGTTTTTGAGGCATTGTGACTCGCCCGACCGCGAAATTTTTTCCCCAACGTGTTCAGGGCGCGCATGCGCAGACTTACCAAGGCGCTGCGCATGCGCATGTCGGTTGCTAACCACGACAACAGCCAAGTCATACACAAACACTGGTCCAGTGTGCTCTTGATGTTTTGCTGTGCTAGACTGCACAATATTGACAATGTTGTCATCAGACACCTTTCCTCCTGAACTTCCACACAGTTCCCTCTCTCCGAAACTTACATCTTTGCACACACAGTAATTGTATAATACTATCACCTGGCCTGAAATGCCTAGTTCTTACTGAGACAGGTTGGAATAAATGTGCTGGGCGCTAGTCCTGGACGACGCTCCACTCTCCTCGCGCCTATAAAACTTGCCTATGACTTATCTTCTCCAATCTCTGCTGAGCAAATTGGAGGAAGGAAAGGGGAAGGAAAAGAAAGTGTGGTGGGGGGAAGAGGATTCTGGCAACTAGATGGTTGTCGCCCGCACAACAATCAGAACCAATCGCTAGGCCAGGGCCTGAAGTGCCATCAGTTTTTAGACACATGCTCAGCCACCAAACTGCCTGTCGTTGTTCGGCTGATGCGAACCACTCGCGCTGGCATGAGAGGTTGTTACATAGTCTGGCTGAATCCTCAGAACTGATTGTCAACTGCTGAAACTAGGACTGAAGGGGAAGAGGCGGGTTGCGTGAGCGCCCGTAGCTCTGAGTCCATATATAACGATGTGCTACGGCACCGCTCAAATTGTGTTTGTGGGGGCTTTTATCTGCTACGGCATTTATTTATATTCACACATTCTACCAGCTGCCTTAGGTAGCCTTATGCTACAGCTCCATTAATTGCTGTGGCAGACTATCCCCTTTGAAGTTTTCTTCTTTGAGAAAGTTCACTGAAGTTAAACCATTTATTTTATTTTATTTTATTTTATTTTATTTTATTTTATTTTATTTTATTTTATTTTTTTTTTTATATATATATTTTTTTTATTCACACCATCAGATCATTCGAAAATTAATGCCAACAAGACATCAGTAAGCATGCTCTTTTGGTCATTGGCACCAGCAGGCTTTCATCTTATATTATATAATAATTTCGTCTTATATATCTTACATAATGTAATTTAATTTTCCTGTACAGTATTTTTGTGCACGTCAGTCGGAAACCCTATGGACAAATAAACAATGGAATGAAGGTGGAAAAGGGAAAAGTGCATATGGCATATTTATCTTCAGACAGCCGGCACTCCGACAACGTTAGCAACAAAAATAAATAATAACACACAGTGTAACATTGAGCCAAAGAAAACCAAGCGGGCCAACAGAACATTTTTTCCTGTTGGCTTGGCTCACCAAGTTTTTACACCAGGCCAGGTTTTGCAAGTTAATGGTACCCATAAATGCTCCCCTAAAAATGACAACCTACACAGTAAGTGGTAAAAAGCACGTCAAGCGCGAGAGGGCAAAGGCCCAAGGGAAGGAAAGAGAGAAGGAACGTAGGCAAGGAGTGGCAGAAAAGCAGACGAAACGAGACAGAACCCCGTCAGACGCCAAAGGGTTTCGCACTAGGTGGCCGCTTTCCAATAATGGCCTCAGACTCAAGTTCTTGTATTTCCAGCCGCGCTGTTCCCCCGCCCTCCCTTCCCTTCTTCGACCTCCAGTAGAAGTCACTCTTGAAGCGCCAAGTCCTTGCATGACTCAAGTTTCCGAATCTTGGTCAGGGTTCGGATTAACCCCGTTGCAGGCGGGTCAAGCTATTAAGTCGGTTAAACAGTAGGTTCATGCTGTCATTTGTCATCCCATCCTGTACTCAGCCTTCTAACCTACGATTTTCAGAGATCCCTCCCCTCCTCTACTTAAATCGCATTAGGCGTGACAAATATGACAATAGAAATAAGAGTTATGAGGTTTTACGAAGTAATTCAAGGCACGCACACTCACCCACACAGGCATTCACAATGCAACACATACACGGGCACGCAGACACTGGTACACACAAGCTACTCTAAAATAGCCATAAACAATACAGGCTGAAATCTATTATGAGAGGAAAATTTGGTAGCCAGCTGCAGAGAACTTTTAAAAGAGAGTGAAGGTAACTGAATTGCGGATGGAGAGAGACAGGCCCAGATCATGGGGCGAAAATCGGAAAACGATTGAGGAACACAGCTGAATTAAACAGTTTGATGCAAACCTAAACGAGGCTTAGTAAGGGGCGTAACTTGGGAGGTCAAAGTGAGTGCAAGCCCATCGCAGACTGTCATTTCCTCATTCCACAAGTCACGTGTCTCGTCAGGCTGGACCCTTCAAGCCGCATGGCATCCTTTGCGGGACAGGACCGCCCCAATCTTTCAAGCAGTGCGCTGTCTTGAGTGGCGCAAGATAAACACGCGAAAAATGTGTTATCGCTTGATCTTACTTGTCAGCTCTGAAGTAAGTCCTGTGATCAATGTTTTATTCTTGCCTGAATGCATAGCACATGCACTTTAACAGTAGTACACAATACATACAGTAACACGCAAGAAAAACAAGATGAAATCTAGATAAAATTTAAAACAGGAGATACGACCATGTGGATTAAACGAAAGGAAAGGAAATCAGTCGTTACATTACCCCCTCCTCCACGGAAACACTCTTTTTTGTCACAAGCAATTTAACAGCACCTGTATAATTAATGCGATTGTCAACAGCGTCTTAGAGTGTTGACTCATGAAAGCAGACTTTGTTTCAAGGACACAGCTGAAGATTTTCCCAGTATTCCAGACGGACTTATAAATGATTGAAGTGCAGGCACGTATGTTTTTGGATGTCGGTTGCCAGGGTTTCATTTATTTAATCACAGCTGACAACTCACGTGTTGTTACAAGGTCTCGCGTGATTATGGCATGCCAGCTGATCGGAGGAGACAAGAAACGATCTTCAAGATCGAACATCTCACAGACCGTCTGCTTTCTGTATATGTGTTTCAGTTGCACCTCCTGCTGCTACAATTTCACGCCGGCTCACCTCCTGAAGCTTGGGTTGATGTGAAATCGTTGGCTGATGGTGGAGTTGTCGCTGATATATGTTCACCAAAAGATGCTCTCACTGCACTTGTAAAACACACGCAAGCACGCCGCACCCACGCACGCACATGTATACCAGATCCTAGCATGATAGAATATTTAGCCCGATAATCTAAAACTGTCAGCCAGCTATCGTCACTCCATTCCCCCCAACACCCATCCAGAAGATGCGTCGGATGTAGACCATGCTGTAGAAGATGTAGACCATGCTGGGACCTCACGGGGTCAGACTTACGACACGGGATGACCCACCTGTTTTGGGAGGGCATTTTAACAAATCGTATTCTAATCCCCCATCCCACTCTTTCTCTCCCCCCCCACACACTCTTTCTCCCCCCACCTCTCTCTCTCTCTCTGCCGCCATGCGATTCCCGACAACTGCAACAGTCACAGATTTGTCAGCGTTTGTCAGATGTCACTGCTTCACAGCTGTTGTCTCCCCGTCATAAGGATATTCACATTTTCGATTTTCTTGCCCGTCTCGCTGTCCTTGCGCGGACTTGTACACGTTCATCCTGCGACACGGGCTTAGCGAGGGCAGAACACTTCTAATCTTCCGGTGCTACCTTAATTAACCTCAGACCGTCGAGGTCACGACGTTGTGTCGAATATTGGATGTGGAATCGAGTGTGTGTCATGGCTGATCCCTGCACATCACACAGCAAGTGTCATGGCTGTTAGTTACTCGTAACACAGCTCGTGTCGGTGCTATCATGGCTGTTCGTTGTGTCAGAGAGCCAGAATCTCCAATTGCAGAAGCTAGCACTTGCAAGGCCTTAACAACAGCACCACCAACAACAAATATCCCCCCCAGCTATATTTCAGGAACTAGTATTCTATGGAAGAGACATAAAATTTATTATTTAAGCAGGAGAAATATTCAGTTGCACGAGCACCAGATAAAATTTCAACGGAAAAGAGTAAATACTTTCGATTTTCATGCAAGCCAACACGAAATACGTGTAGTGCGCATACACGTTAAGAAATAAACAAAAACAAAAAGAAAACGAAACAAAAGGCTTCATATTAACGAGTGTTGGCTGCATGCAAGATAAATCTTGAAGAAGAAAATATGGACGTTGTCTCAAGCAGGTAGAATGTTTATCTCCTCACTATTTTGGAAGTCTTATAAAATTCTGGACCAGATGTTTTTGTAATGTCAGAAACTCGTATTAAGAAACTGCTTTAATGTCAACGTTATAAACTTGCGAATTTGTAGCTTAAATAAGACCCGCGCTCTTTAAAGTTTTATTAAGAGTTTCGACTTGTTTCAAAACCCAGGGTTTATGCGATTTATTAAGAGTTTCGACTTGTTTCAAAACCCAGGGTTTATGAACAGACGCTGAAGCATCACACTAAAAATAAAGGGAATTTCAAAGAATCCTGTCAACTTAGTCCTGCCTTCACGTCCGCTATTATCATTGGATAATTGTTGTCTTAATTCCTCTTAATAGAGGCTAACACAAATACAGTATTTCCTGGCGTTTCATTATTGAGACTTTACTCACTCCATTTTCTCTTTGTCTGGTTTGAGAAAAGTCTTCTATAAGCAGGCCTTTTGCTGCTGAATATTTACACAGCTCCGGCACTTGTTAGCAGTGGACCATGATCTTGTGTTACAAGAGACGCGAAATTCTGTTGCTCTGCTGACAGCAATCTCGCCAAGAGAGGAATGAGTCTGAAATGTTGGTTGAGGTCATCTGCAGTTCTTCCTGGGCTAAAATGATAAATCTTGCTCCTGAGTCAGTTTCCAACAGGACACAAAATGTTCTTCGTCCCCGGCTATGATGGTATCTTCTGCATATAACTAATCCTTCACAGAAAACAGTCCACAGTTACACGCTCGCATGCGAGCGCGCGCACACACACACACGAGCGCACACATATACATTACAGTACAAGTAAATTCTTGATAACTTCACTGTCGGTTTCTTTCACATCTCGTCGTAATGACGCCATGTTTATCCATTCAACTGGTCACGCTATATTCATCGTGTTTACGCTTCGGTTAGAGCCCTGGACTCAAGCGCTGGTTCGATACACTTCCGCCAGTTTGGCCTGCTGGGAGTGGGTCAGGGAAAGCAAGGCAACGCAAGGGGTGGGCACCGCCCTCACCACTCCGCCCCAGAGAGAAATGAGGGTCTTCCACTCCGCTGCAAGTTCAAAACAGGTCAGGGACAGTCTTTACCTCATCCATCCACAGAATAACCCTAGTTAGAAGCGGTTAATAGAGCAAAAGAGTAATAAGTACGAAAACGATGGATACGACAATCATGAAAGAATAAATACCGGATTCATCGGGCCAAAAAAAAATCTTTCTTAAGAAAGTATGTCGGTCATCTACATAACCTCTGCTCCCTATCATTTCTTTGATGGTCTACTAATGTACTTTGAGGCTACCAAAAAGAAAGAAAAAAGGAAATGGGTGATCCGAGTAACATCCGTGGAGCAAATGCGCAGTTTGGCGCTTTTTCTGTAACTTTTCATCAGTAAAGAGAAAAGAAACGTGTGACAGCGGTTTCGGGTGAAAAAGGTACAACAAAATGAACTCAGCCAAAAGAGAATTAGACAGCAAGTCGATGTTTCAGGCTATTCTGTTTGTTGTAACGTTTCATCAGGTTCATCTAACAAGAGCAGTTCTCATTTTTCACAGAAGCATTCTGGGTAAAGATCGAGGACAGGAAGGGGGCAGCTCAGGGAGAACATGCAGGCAGGGGGCGCTGCAAATCAAAAGCAGAAACGATACTCTGCACACAACGCCAACAGCGTTGAAAAATTACAACGAGGACACAAGGCACGACCTGCTTGCGTCACATCGCAGAAATTGCTGACATTTCGCAAGGTATAGAAATAAATATCGGTTTTACTGAGAGTTACGGCATGCACTCGCTGACCACTCACCCTTCTAAACTTTTTTCTTAAAGTGCTTTTATGAGAAACACCCATCTCCCAAAACTCCAAAACACAGAAATCACCGGGGGGAAAATGATTTCCGGTGGTGTTGGCTGCAGATTTGATCACAGCTGGCAACGTTAAACGTCAGATGGTGGCAAAGGCCCCATGAAATGAACAGAGGGCGAGCAGCAACGTAATTAATAAAAGTCTGAGCTTTTTGTTTTCTGCTTAGTCGGGAAAATCTGTGCTCCAATTGTGACCAGGCCAGCATCATCAAACTGACTGAGCTCCCTGTCTAAAGATGAATTTATTTGGTCCCAGGTGATGCTGTTCCCCTGATCGCGCTTAACTTATTCATTGTTGTACCTTTTTTCTTGTTTCTTCATTTCTCACAATCTGGTCTGTTATTAAAAGTGGACGGAGGTCACTGGCCTCTGCCGTGACAACGCGCCTCACGTGTGCAAATGACGTCTTCTCAGAGGATTTTTAGAAACCGTTCGGCAGGCTTTTCGTGTCAGCGATCGGCAGTTTTATGACGGGACCAGCTTGAGCGTACCAGATCCACTTTGATGTTTTCGCCAAGCAGAGCCTTTATCGAGAGATATGTGGCTAAATACCCGCCTGTAGGCATGTTAAATCGATCCCTGGTGCCTTCCAAACATAAGCAAATACTCTTGCAAGCAGAGTGTAATTAACTGCAGCAAGAATGTTCAAGCATCAACTGGGAATGTATTGATGTCTGATTGCTAGCGATTCACAGTTTACTTGGCTATGGGGTACTGGTTACAGCACTGAAGAAGTTTTTTCTTTACAGGATCTGAGATCTTATTTCTCGAGGATTAGTACATGTATGTACGTCGGCCGCTCAGCTGTTCTCGCCACGTCAGTGACAGCCTTGACTCACGAAACTTTGTCTGCCAAACTCTGTAGCGGTTTAGTGGAGCAAGGATCAAATGCTTTTCAGTTGACAAAGTGGGTTTCATCCCGGGTCCATTGTACGTATCCTTCTGTGGATCTGCCACGTGTTAAAAGGAAATTGCAAGTTTCAAGCAAAATAAATCTGAGTTATGACCAGCTCAGTTGTGAGCATTTTCTCTCTCTCGCTCTGCGCGCGTGCATGCGCGCCTGTGAAGCGGTGACAGTTGTGGTGTCTTTCCAATAGATGCAGTGCGATGTCTGCATGTGGCCGGGCTTGGAAAACCAGACTGCACTATCGTCCGGGATTAAACAAGGCTTTTACAAGGGAAAAAGAAGACGCGAGCTCTCATGCATTCCATCCAAGGTGCAGGCCGGAATGGGAATCTGGAAGACCAGTGCGAGGAAAAAAGAAAGGCCAGCTACAGACTCGGCGAACATGGTAGCGATGGCAGTTTGACGTGTCCAGGGGCATTCTGGAGACACTTTCTTGGGAAGGAAACATGCTTGGTGCAGCGCAGGAGGGACGGAACATAAAAACGTCACGCTTTTTGTGACGATAAACATGTCAGGCAGCGTTATCAGATGACGATTGTTCTCCATCGTGATTATCTCCTTTTCCTGTCGCTCCCAACCTGCATGACGTTAAGAATTACGTGACCGCATTTAAATTGGGGAAAAAAAGCGCAGACGTGTGCTTGCGCAATCAACAGCTCCCAAATCTCGTGAAGTCTCGACATGTAGTGAGATACGAAGAACGAGCAAGCGCATGCCTTTGTCATCAACGTCACTCAATGGAGACATTCTGATCACAGTGAACCACAAAGGAGGTCCTATGGGATGCTATAGGTGTATAGCGTATTAAATATTCATCGCTACACAGTAAGCATCTTATATCCCTTGTGACCTGGCCGCAATTTCTCCTCCCCCACCCCCCAATATACCCTGGGAAGCCAGTGACATCCTTAGAAAAAGCAGTGGAACTGGTGTTGCGAAATTTATGCAATTACGTCCTGACTATCAGTCGCAACCAGTACATTACGTGTACATTTCGTTACTAGAATTCCTTTACCAACAATTCATTTTGCTGTGTGCAGGAATTTAGTTCCACAAACTTGCCGGTCATTACAGTTTAGCAGCTTCGCAAACATCGAAAACTCGTTTGTTCTTTCGTCCATTTAGCGCCAGCCAATCAGCGAAAGGCCTTGGGGCGGGGGCGGTATTATGAGTCTCTTTTCTCTTCCTGCGTCTGTCTGTCTGTCTGTCTGTCACCCTGCCTGTCTCTCGTTCGTTTTTCCCCCCTCTATCCTATCTACCCCTTCCTCGCTCCTTACCCCCTCCTAAGTCACACCCCTCTGTTTCTTTCTGATTTTCACTCTCATAAGTATTTCCCCTAGTCCCTATATATTTCTGATCTTTATTTCCCTCAGTTCTTCGAACGTCAGTCACAGAGCTAAAATGTACGCTGTCTAGAATGGATTAAGACTTTGTTTCATTATTATTGGCTCTTAACCACAGTGTACCGAATCCCTTCCGGTCTGACTTGAGACGTGAAGGCAATAGAGAGTTCGTCCGTCACAAGTTTTCTGCCATGTTCACAGCACACAAAATTAAAATCAAAACGTTCGGGTTAATATGGGCGACACTGCATCAAGAAACAACAAACACAGACACATACACAAAAACAGCTGTACCTTGAAAGCAGTTTTCTCTATTGGGTTCACGCTTATTTTTAGGAACCTCAACGAAAAGAATAGCACCGCTGAGAGCGGTTCTAGGGAAATCCGCCCACTTGATGACCTTTTCGTCTTATTTACAGTCTCGTGCGTTTCCTCAGAACTTCTCGATGAATCGCCCTCGCAGTTCTGATCATTTTTTTCGCGCTCCTTTTACTTTATCTCTGTGTTCGTGCGTGCGCGCGCATGCGTGCGTGCGTGTGTGTGTGTGTGGAAAGAGAGGATTGGTGTGAGCATGGGTGGGTGGATATGTGTGTGTGTGTGAGAGAGTGTGTATGGGTGTGAGCGTGGGTGGGTGGATATGTGTTCGTGCGTGCGCGCGCATGCGTGCGTGCGTGTGTGTGTGTGTAAAGAGAGGATTGGTGTGAGCATGGGTGGGTGGATATGTGTGTGTGTGTGAGAGAGTGTGTATGGGTGTGAGCGTGGGTGGGTGGATATGTGTCCGTGCGTGCGTGCGTGCGTGCGTGCGTGAGTGTGTGTGTGTGTAAGAGAGAGAGAGAGAATTGGTGTGTGTGTGCGTGAGAGAGAATGTGTGTGATCGTTGGTGGATGTGTGTGTGTGTGTGTGAGAGAGAGAGAGAGAGAAAGAGAGTGGGTGACTGGGTGACTGGGTGGGTGGGTGGGATGGTGGGATGGTGGGCGAGCTATTTGCTCTTTCTGCTTTTATCCTCATTCGATCTTTTCTTTCCTCCCTCTCTCCCCCTATAACTCACTTCTGTTACTAAAATTCCTTTTTCTTTCTCTCTCTATCCCTCTCTGCCTTCCTCCTTCCTTCCCTCCTTGCCTTTTTCCACTTTCCCCTTTTCATCCACTTTCCCCTTTTCATCCACTTCCTCCTTTCCATCCTGCTTTTTTCTTCCTCTCCATTAGCCTCCCTCCCCTCCACGACGTGCGCGCGCTGAATATTAGCGTGACTGATTTAGCAGCAGGGCACCCATTCCTTCTGAACCTTATTTCCTGGTAGGAAATTCACTTCGCAAACACTAATCTATTCACCCACAGAGCCCGTCTTCGGCCAATTTGTAGTTTTTAAAAAGTGACAGCTGACAAAGTTTCTCCCTTTTCAACTTACTTGACGACGGTTGGATGAACAAGCTAGGGATTATTAATTCTGGCACTTCAGGAATACAGTTGAAACGTCCACTTAATTAATCCAGACCGCTTGGCGCCAGGTCGTCTGAACGGTACAGTCTCCTTGACAGAGGTAGTACAAGTGCAAAACTCTAGCCATTAGCCCCTAACATAATAATAATAATAAAAAAACACAATTTCTTTGTTCTGCAGAAAATAATGCGCATTAACTCATCTTATTTGCATCAAGTTACGCGCACATGTGGAACAGTGGTCACTTATGGACAATTCCTATGCTCGTGAGGTTAGATCAATCCCATGATGGTGACCCTGGGCGAAGTTAGAGGGCCGAATCGTTGGGGCTGCCCTCCAAACCCCAAGGCCCTGGTGCACTGCAGCCCACTTCTGCCAGCTGACCCAGCTTGGACTAACCCATACTTACAGTGAAAATGCTTACACTCCTAAGATGGTTTCAACGATGGTTGAATTTTTGAACAGACACCTTGCTTTAAAAAGTACTATAATTGGTGTGATTTATTAAAAAAAACAGTTAGCACTGTTACATAATACCTTAACGCTTAACAGAGTAAAGTATTCTCGTTATGTTTTGTTTTATTTTTTTAATTTTAAATTTCTATGTTATTTCAGCTCTCAACGTTACCTCGGGGATAGAGTTAACGCAGAGTTAACAAACGGGTCACGCTGCGTAGTTTTACTATTCTCAATTACCTACAGAGGAGATTATACGCTGTTTATACATTTACACGCGTAAACACACACACACACACATGCACTCGCCTACACAAAAGCACACAAAAACACACGCGCACAACAAACATAAATGTGGACATGCACATTGACGACATAATTGTTGAAATGTGGGTAACTTGGAGCATTGTTGCAAAAATTAATCATCTTTGATAGATGCATGTTTACTGGTTTCTTTTGCATATTTTTCTTGCTTCTTATTGTTGTTATAAGCACTCTTTTTTCCATTGCTTTAATCCTTTTCACAATTCTAGTCCAACAGAAACTGTTTAGTCTTCTGAATAATCTTTTCTTTCGTTCTTTCTCTTTTTCTCTCTCTCTTTCTTTCTTGCAGGCGTCATTATTTTGTTAAATTTTCTTTACCTTCGATTCCACATAAACCTCGATTTTTTGTGTTGTGGGCTTAACTGTGAAAACAGATGTGACGAAAAATATTTCGACAACCATCAGCCTAAAATCCGTCATAATTTATCCTCTTAGAAAAAGACGGAAATAAAGGGGAGAACTTTGAGAGATTTCTCCAATCTTCATGTTGTTTTACTGGCAATAAGTAAAAGTGAACAATTATTTCCTTACCTGAACAGCTGGAGCAGCGCTGTAGGCCTGTAGCTGTGTGGTTACAAAGATAGGGCGAGACTGCTCACATGAACTTACTGTACATCCAGCGTTCCTTGGGTATGGCACATCTGTCACACCAGGTACTTATTGTGACTGCTGGGCAGGACAGCCGAGACTGCTCGGATTGGTGTGGCCTTACCAAGTCGGCCCACTTCGTCCGGAGCGAGCCGAGCCAAACATCCTGGCAGCGCTTTTGTTTACGGAGAAAGCGAGTGGGATTCTGTGGACAGGAAACGTGAACACTGTCGCGCTCACAGCTGGCATCGCGCCCTACCAGACCGGGCGGCTAGCTAGCGCGGTTCGTTCCGTCTTGCAAATCTCGCGCGAGAAAGTCTTGATTTTCCAGGCATGCATTATTTTACCTGGATTTGACTTGCATCGGGCTTGCAATAGCTGATAATATAACGAGTCAGAAAAATTTCAACTCAAACAACTCGAAATCCCACAACTGACTGACGATTACGCATGAACTGGCCCTATCACGCTCTCTGCAAAAGGAACGGTGTAAATTGTTCTCCTAGCCATTTGTCATAGGCCTGCAACTTTAATAGCACCAGTCTGTTCATGAGTCCCCCTGGCTCCGTATGCAAGAAACCCGAATAGCCTATTTATTCCAGAATATCCACCGTGATAGGAACAAGTTCCTTGAATTTCGCGCGCAAGGAAACCAAATAACGTATTTTCCCCTGGTTATTCGGTAATAATTTAGTTGGTCGTCACAGGAACGAATAGCTTATTACAAGTTCGCCTAACCAGCGTTTTCGGAGATTCGCAATTCGGGAATAAATTTAGTACCGATTACATGCATACGGGGCCTCGTGTCCCCATTGAGAGAGAAAGTTGGATGGTCAAACAATGATAGATTTCAAGAGTTCCTCCTGGACCACTTACCATTCGCCTTATAGAACGAAAATAACCTTTTTACCACCCCACCCCCACGTTTCAAAAAACATGCAAGCTGTTCACAGTTCGCAGTATTCACAACACTCTTATATTCTTCTGTATGACTTGTTAATCTGATCCCCAGACTACGAAATCTTGTTGTTCATCCAGTGACAGATGCTTAAAATAGTTTCTAAGGATACTTTCACAGTTATTGACAGTACCACCATGCCACTACACAAGTGTCCTGCATTTCAACCACGCAACTACACAAGTGTCCTGCATTTCAACCACGCAACTACGCTGCTCGTGGCAGGTTCTCTTGTTAAATCAGTGCTTGCAGGTAATTGTCCGTGTTCTGCTGCATGCTTCTTCGCAGCTGGAACAAACGACCTCTTCGTCAAGGAACAATATCTCTTCTTCGGTCTGAATCCACTCTCTGCTAGCTTCTAATCTGATGGATTATTAACTGCCAAGGCTAAAATAATCGAGCTGTACCATTGCGATCCATCTTGCGGTTTCTTGACAAACAAACAAACGTGTGGTTCATGACAGAAGATTGTGTGTGTAAAGTAGATTGTAGTTCTGCTTTCAACAATGATACAAGCAACATTAGAATCTGAGAGAAGTAAGCTGCTTCAAGGATTTAAGAAACGCAAGAAAAGTTTGGGAAGGCCGGAGGAACAGATTCAAGAGCAGAAGCAAACGGCAAGACGGACAGGGAGACGAACAGTCAGCAAAGAGACAAGTAGGCAGGCAGACAGACGACCAGGCCAGGCCGGGCCAGGCCAGAGCCCCCTTTCTGTTCTTTAGCACAGCTTTATTACACTTTGCAAGTGGCTATTAGTCCGTCCTACACGCATGGTTTTGAGAATAGAATGTATTTATATCCTCCCTTTAAAAAGACTTCATTCCATCCACTTCACACAAACAGGTCCTTTGATTGGAGAGAAGATTGTTCCACCTGAGCAAATCCCGTTGGAGTGATATGAGTAATCACATTGGGATAGCCTGCGCTCATAAATATATCACCCCTTTCCCTTGCTTCACATATATAACAAAAAATAATCAAAGAAGCTTCGGATGATTTTTCAGAACGTCTCATTCAGAAGCGCACGAAGTGAAATATTAAAAAAATATAATGTAGGTATCTATCTGTAGGTATCTGGCGTAACAGCTCCTTGGCGTTTGAGGGAGACGAGGGTAATATATTGATGCCAAGTTCATCTGATAGATTTTTGCTGTTCCTGAACCCTTTTCTACACTACTTTTCAGGGTACTGTACCTATAAGCGCGATGTGTTCATTGCTTGCATGGACACGTTTCTGATAGTAGTCTGTGCTACTCTGCCTGTCAGGACTCTGTGCTTCCAGAAGTCTGTGCTATACAGAATTCGCTTCAGAGGCGGGAGGTCCATTGTTCGCGCCCCGGACGAGTCATGCCTAAGGCATAAAAAGGGCAATCTTTGCTGCTCAATAGAATTGACAGGCAGGTCACGTATGTGAGTACTTTGGAAGAACACAACATCCGACCCCATACATTTGGATGGACCTTATTTCATCCTGCAGCAATGAAAGTCAGTGTGCGTGGAAATTCGTGCATGCAGTACGTACACACAACAGGAGGGGGCCAAACGTGTACCCAAAACTCTAGACAATGTGTGCAAATCAAACGCGTGCAATTGACAAAGCACATATGAAAGGGCGAAACCCGCAATGCACGTGCAAACCATGCGTAACATGCCACTTTTGAGGGATTATTGTGTTTTGATGCTCGGGTGGCGTGCGCCCAGCGTCATCTGGCTTGAAAACGTCAGCAGTGGGGCGGAGTTCTCTTCACCGATGAGTCCCACTTTGCCAGGTCGTTTCACAACGGCAGAAATCCCCTGCATCGTGTGCAAGCCAGACTCCCTGATATCTAGGATGATACATACGTATCATCCAATGGTCTACATGGATGGCATTCTGCAGGTCTTGTACTGCCAGCCCTGCAGGCAATGGGACCAGGTGCCAATCGCCAGGATGACAGACCACATGGAGCTTGGGTCATCATCACCTTCCTGCAGCAACAGCCAGTTACTGGACTGGCCAGCACATTCGCCGGATCTGAGCCCAATCGAGGACCTGCGGGATGTGCTGCGTAGACAAACCGCCCACTGCCAGCTGACCCTAACCAGCTGTTCCTTTTGCTTCAACAGGAGTGGCAGGCGATCCCGGAAATGATCATGACTCTGGAGACGTTTGTTCAGTCCGCGCGAAAACGGTGCCTTTGTTGCGTGTGGGGCAGTGGAGGGTCACACGTCCTTTTCATTGATTATTAATTTCATGCTGCAATTTTTCTGACTTTGCGTGGGTTGTCTTTCGTGGCAGGGAATCTTGCTGTGGCAGTGAAAATAGCCCATTAAATCTGTTGGTGGTCGTTACATTAATGAATGAGGTACTGCAGCCTCGTTGTGAAGACCGGCATAGGTTTTTGCATCATGTACCCCATGCCGTTTGCACTGGTCTTTGAATTCTTTTTTTTTTAGAAATATATATGTGTGTGTGTGTGTGTGTCTGTGTCGGTGTCTTTGTGTCTGTGTCTGTTTCTGTATGTATCTGTGTCTGTGTGTGTGTGTGTGCCCTGCCAGACGCCTGGCGCTATAGGGAACAGTACTAGGACTGATTGTCCCGGTGCGAGTATAATGTGATTGGGTGCGACTGAACCCTGTACGTGTTGCGACAGCAGCCCCACGTAACCTTGTCTCTAGCAACACCGTCCTGATATGTACCTCCTTTACGACTGGAACCAGACCCTCCTTTCGTGCTAGTGGGCTGTGCGTTACTGCTGTGAAGGCACTCTTTCCCCAATAACCGGTGTCCTACTGTCTGTCATGACTCTGCCTACCACTAGACTGCACTAAACTGTCATGCAGTTCTCCCTGCTAGTGGGAGGTACTACATGGTGTGGCGAGGCTGTCTGTAGTCTCAGCTCTGTTGTCTCTCGGGACCCAGACTGATCGCTTTGACACTTCAAGTAGCTCCTGGTGTCTTGCCCGTCAGTACCAACAGTTTTACATTAGCTGTCAGGATACTGATCATATCAAAAAACGCAACTTATACTGACAGCAGATGAAAGGCCAAAAGATCCAACGTACAAAATAACTTCATTGCCGGCGAAATCATTGGTTTTAGGGCCCAGTGTATTATTGACGTTCGTCAAGCATGAAGACAGCTGTGACCAAAGGGCCTAAATGAAGTTAAATATTATTCAACGTTAATATTACGTTGGGCCTATAACGTACTTTGTTTTCTGCAATCCTTAAAAACAGATTGGCGGAAGATTGTTGGAGGCGAGGGAGTTTGAGAAACGTTCAAGAAAGCTGGGTAACAATCGCCACCGTGTGGGAAATTCCCTTTGAGGTGCATAATTACGACAAGCGTGAAAAATACAGCCACCTCTTCACGGTGTTGTGTTGTCAAAACGAAGAGAGAGAGAGAGAGAGAGTGGAGGGGGGATGAGAGAGGGTATAGGAAGGGAGAGGGAGAGAGAGAGAGAGGAGGGATAGAAAGGGGGAAAGAGACCGCTTCCACCACCACCAACAAAGGAAAACGAAAAAACAAGTGTCCTTGAAATTCTGTTCTGAATATTTTATCGCGAGATATTTTTAATTTGGGTCGGGATACACGAGCGTCCAAATTTCTGCTCCCTTTGCAATATTTAAGAAACTTCCCTGCCAGACGCCTGACACTACAGGGAACACTACTAGGACTGGTTGTTCCAGTGTCAGACGTGACTGGGTGGGACCGAAGCCTGTGTTGCGACATCAGCCCCACGTGTGGCAGTTTACCTCAACTCTGTCTAAGCAACACTGTCCTGATGCGCACACAGCTTGCGACGAATTACGCAACAAACATCCTCACCCCCCCCCCATCACCCACCAGCCGGTTATGAATTAACCTCTGTACGTGATGAGATAGGATTTAGCCCCACATGGTTTTTGTTGTACATGCACTTCCGGCAGAGCTGGGCTTAGGATGTAGAAACACAAGAATGGTCGAGCAGAGAGTTTATCTTCACAAAAGAAAGTTGAATACCACAGAAGTCTCGTATGGGTGGACGAATGTGCGAATGGAAGCAAGCACATAGGGGTATTTCCATGGAAGGGAACTGAATACGAAAGCCAACCCATGCGTATGAATCTGGCAACAAAACCCATCACCACGCGCTTAGTTTTCCCCCGAGACTCGCCCAAGCACCACAACGAATCTTCGTGTAGGAACGTGGAAATGAAGCTGTAAAATCGCACAGAAACTATTCAAGTAACTTAACTGCACGCCCAAAGGACCTGTGGGGGTGAATATTGGCAAACAGGCGTCACGGGGTCTTTTCACAATTTTTTTTTTTACTGAACTCCATACCAGAACTCACTTATAAAAATGTAGAAATAAAGGGATTGCAATACATGGGACTTCTTTTGGCTATTTTTTGGTCCAAACGACCATTCATTATAAAACACCATGGATGTCTTCATGTAAAGATATATATGGAAACAACATGCACGTCACTGCATGCCAGACAAATAAAGATGGAAATGGGCTCCAGCGTTAAGGCCGTGGCCGTCATACGTCAGCATCTAGCAGCAGAATCTCCGGGTGCGCGACTGTGTCATGACATCATTTCGACTCGCTGCTATGTGCATTTCACATCACAAATCAGCAGCCGTTTGACGTCTTGCTCCGTGTGTGAGCAATAAAACTCTCCAAAAATGAAGCATATACATTTTTGTCTCGCAGAACAGCCTGTACACCAGTCAAATTGATATCTTGCATAGCATTGAAATAACCGCCTCTAGGCTAGACCCTTAGTTTACTCTGGTCTACAGAAAGTATGTACTCTAGAGGCGATGGTGACAGGAATGAAAGTGGTCGATCCGCGACAATTTTGAGCATTCCTGAATAAGGTACAAGTTATAATATTTTTAAAACCCTGCACAAAAGCGACAGTCCACAGAATCCGGGAGACAGCCTAATGTATGAAACGTTTTCAGCAGGTTTCACACCTCCTCTTCATTCTTCTACTTCTCATTTTCCTCTTCCATTTCGTTCCTATTCTTGCAGTTAATCCATTACATCATTAATACCTGTAACACTCTGAGTTAAACGGTTTTTAGATCAGTGTTACCATGGCAAACTAGGGCTAGGTTGCACGGGCGTCTGTATATGGTCTTCACGTGTAAATGGCCCGTAAAATACATAGACCAAACAATCCCTGTATAAATGTTTATGTCCAGGCGTTAGTTAAGTCCAAACAGCATGATATTTAATAATTCGTTGCACCAAAAAATTAAGAAAATTGAGGTCAAACATATCATGTCTAACAAATCAATTGTTGTCTTAGTTGATTGGAGTACACAGCTGTTAGAAGCAGGAGGCGGTAGAAGAAAATTTCTTCGGAATTTTTTTGTTATTGTCGCTTGAAATTACGTCCAGTGCAAGCAGATTTATTTAACAGGAGTGTAGTATTTTATCCGGCTCTTCTGTTTCCTGCAAGAGACGATGTATGGAGGTGGTCGGAAGCGGGGAGTGGAGGAGTTCGGGAGGGGCGGTCACGTACAGAGAAAGGCATGGGCTGAATGACTGGGACGCGGAAAAGTCGCACAGAGCTGAAAGACAGGAAAAAGAAATCAAAGCCTGTCTCTTTGCGCATCACCAGGACTGCACGATGCTTAGCCTTTGTCCTCGCCCCCCACCCCCCTCCAAATGACAGCCCCAAGGCTGCATTCCAGAGTCTGAGGACACGACACTGCGCTGTGGGCTGTGCAGCAGACATCCTGCGCTGTGCAGCAGAAGGATGTCTGCTGGAGGCTGTTGTGGGAGGGGTGGGGAGGTAGAGGAGGAAAAAGATTTGAAATGAGAAAACCATTACGACCAAGGTCAGACAGCTTACTAGGGACACGCAGTTAATTTCCGGTCTAACATACTGTGCCTGCTATAATATATCTGTCTACCTCCAGGCTACGACAGACTGCATGCTTTTGTGTCAGGCAAGCCACTGCCACCGCTTCTTCTCAATTCTGTAAATAAAGGATCGAAAAACGAGAACCTCCTTTGAGGTGTGTTCACGCTCCAGGGGAGTCAGATTCTTGGATTATCTATTCAGTGGAACTTCTGTACGTTGTGAGTAGAAAATGCTGCACGGGGCTGTGCCTGTCATGAAATCCTTTGAGTTGGCCAAATTCTGGAACAACTTCCGGACGCACGCAAATACCCAGAGTTTACGCAGTTGTGTGTGTGTAAGGAGGGGTTGTGTGACAAAAACGGCATTTTCTTAATGCACGAAACACACGAAAGACACGAAAGACTTAATTCCTGCAGTAGACTTATCTGATTATGAGTAATATACTGCAGAGTATTTGTGGTTTTTTTTACTAGCTTAAACTAATATTAAATTAAAGATCATCTCTCCCAATATTTATCCCGAAAATTGGAAATTTAGAAAATGTGCAGGCAGAACCACATAACAGGATATGTACTTAGCGATGTATGCTCACGAAATGAAAGACATCAGCAAAGATAAAAGCAGAAGGGACTTGAGCCAGGGTCACGTGACGATCATATGCTGGAACAACGGCCAAGTATCAGCCAGGACAGTCACCAACAGCACCCCGCGATTACGCGGACTATGCAATTAAATCTCATTTGGTTTATGCTGTCTTGGGACGAGATATTTTCTATCCATTTCTGGAGATTTCAGCTGTAGAGCTGAATGGGTTTCTAAAGCGTTCGTATCTTTGACAAGTTGGTAAGGACGTACATAGTGATGAGATTAGGTCTGCAGGAAAGGTTAGAATTTAAGCGGGTGGGGGGAGGGGAGTTGGGGGGGGGGTTGGAACCAACCGAAACTCTGATTTGCCAGGATCACACCTAAACGTAAATGCTGAGGCATAGCACGAACTTTATGTCAACCCAGAAGCTGAATAATATTTCCTACGTAAAACTAATCACATGGTTCTATTCGCGAGTTACTATTGGTTGAAGAAATAACATCGCCTAGATCGAAGTCGACAATAGCAGTGTCTTCGCAACTCTATCAGTTCAAGCAGAAACTGAAACTGGGCCAAAGTAAACTAAAAACCAGGCAGGACCTGTAAATCATAATAAACTGTCATCTTTTTCGACATCAACCCCCTCCCACTCTAAGAGTATCTTCTAGCCTGGAAAGGAGAAAAAAACTTAAGTGCATGAGATTAAAATTAAGGAGTGAGGGGAACACAGCGGGAACAAAGTCTATTGGTCTATTTATCGCAGGGACCCACATCTGCATCTTATTGGTTGCAGATTTCTCACGCTTACACGAAGCCCCAAGAGGGTAAACACGCCTCATATTTCGAGTATTGCCACTTACAAGTGTAGCTTTCAGGTAGGCGGGGCGCCGGAGATTGCCGAAAACTTAGCGGGAGCACAGCGGCCGCAGTGACGTCATCCACAGAAGGACAAGCTAGGCGTACTGTAGTTTAGTCTTGACCAGAATGTAGCTTTTTACAATGAGTTCATGAGAATCGTCGCGCGACTCATTATCGGGTTGTTCATATTATGAGGAAACAGAAGACGGAGGAAAAGATTTAAATTCATTATATTATATATTTGAGACGTTAGCCTCCCAGAATCGTGAGAAGAAACAAACGTGCTGTCTAGCTCAAGACACGGATCGCCACAAAGAACGCGATGATAGATTTTTCGTTTTCGATGTTAAAATGTTCTGATTTTATTGATAGTAATTGTCATTATTGTTTGCACTCCTTATGATCTACTCATTATTGTTTGCACTCCTTATGATCTATCTATATGACCCCTTAACAAACTGTCGATCAGAATCGGTGGAATAAAAATCATCGATCAGTGTATAGTAGACACTATCAGCAAATCATGTCAATCGATTGTAACTGTGGGAAGAATATAAAGGAAGTATTTACAGGAATTCCAACTCCTGTTTGGGAATCAACTCATCATAAATCAGTAAACCAATCTTGGGTTTACATTGTTGCAGGGTAATTCAGTGAATGTGCAAGTGTGAAAATACTTAAATAGTACTGGTAGTGGTAATATAGATTTAAAACAAATAAACACGCACACGGTTCCAAATAGAATATTTTAAAATATGCATGAGTGAGATATGGAAATACTGTGGCCTAAATTTGTTATCCTCCTCCTTAAAACGCTCAGAACACACTAATATAGTTCTCGCGTGCCCTTTGTTGAACTCTTTTTCCTCGTAGTTTGCAAAAAGCAGTTCCATGGTGGCCACAATTGTAAGAAAACAAGAAAACAGTCAAGAGAAAAAAAGTAAAGGAAATAAAGTTAAGGTAAAAGTCAACAGGAAAAAAGTGAATGTCTTTCACTATCCCCCCACCTCCACCCCATCCATCGTAAAAAGAAGTCAAACACTTGTTTTAACTTTTGCCCTGTTACTTATTTTCTCAACCACCTTCACTCATGGTCTGTGTTCGGAACTGGTGACTTGAAATGAGAGGTCGATATCATTCGTGCGTCATTCCGTTCCTGGAAGATTTTGCGCTAAACAGGTAAGCGGAGTACAGACTGTTATGCATGCACACGCAAAGAACGCTAAGTCTTCAAAAATTGCACTCCGAGTAAAAGTGATCACAACAATCGCATCGCTGTTTTTGGTGTTAGAAATATGGAACTCATAATAACGCGAAGTTCTTATAGCGCGATATCCCGGCAATATGCAGGGCGCCCTGCGTTTTACACAAAACGGGTAAACAAAACGACTAAAATATAAAAACGCTACACAAACAAAACCTTTACAAAACACACATTACGACGATGGAAAACGTATAAGTACAACTATAAAATATTAACGAGACAATAAAACAGAGGACATAAACACCAGTAAAACTTGTTTAGAAATACTATAAGCACAATAAACAACGCCAACAAAAGTACAGACTAAAGTACTGAAACATAAGCGCAACAACTTTAATAGTTAATTGAACAGATGGATACAGATAAAGTGTTACATTTTCACTTTTAATGTTACTTCAGCTCCTCTACAACAAACCCATGTACCGTTTTCTAGCTTCTCTCGGGTCCCTTCTGTAGTCGACGTCATACTCGGGGGTTTCCGACTTTTACCGAAGATTTTTTTTTTTTTTTTGCGATACTTTCGAACTTTACTTGCAAACGCAAAATCTGCTTATTAATAAATAATTACAGATCAGAACTTCCTGATAGAACAGTAGAGGGTTTACACCATAGATGTTAATAAAATATTTGAATTTGTGTGCTTTTATGAATGGAAGTCTCGTATCCAGAAGCTTCACTTTAAAGTCAAGATTTTACTTCCGGTTTTTGCGAAATTGAAAAAAAAAATAAATAAAAGTCCTCGCTCTTTCTTCTGAGTAGACATTACCAAAACAGCTATCAAAAAGAAACGGAATAAAAGTCCCCTTTAAAAGCCAAAAGACATTCAAGCACACTGGGATTTCACGGTGTTTCCTTTTAAAAGAAAATATTTGTTGATTCCAGACCATGCCCATTACGTTACTGCGGGATTTTTTTCTTTTTCTTCTGTTTGCCCTTTAATACTCTTTTTTCTTTTATGTTCTGTGGTTCGTTCTTGTCATGCGGATATAAAGCGTGAAATATCCATACGATGAAATCGGGTACGAACATACTATTTTGTAGAGAACTCTCACGTTTTTTACCTTGCAGATTAAGTTACAGAACACTTTACGACTGTTACAGTGAAAACAGGAGTTAGTTGCTTGTCGTCTAGTGCACCTAGTTTTGATGTTCTTAAAGTCAAGTGAGAATTTAAAGACACAGAAAGAAAGAAAGAAAGAAAGAAAGAAAGAAAGAAAGAAAGAAAGAAAGAAAGAAAGAAAGAAAGAAAGAAAGAAAGAAAGAAAGAAAGAAAGAAAGAAAGACAGACAGACAGACAGACAGACAGACAGACAGACAGACAGACAAACAGACAGACAGACAGCTCCTTACCTCGCTCCTTTTCTTTCCGCCTTCTTCACCTATTCTTGCTGTTGACTGATGTGGTTGAGTTGAAATTTAATATAGCTGTCTAAAAAAAAAAAATAGCTAGCTAGCATTTATCGCACATCAACTTGCGATCTCGACCCTAGACGCTAGTGTACAATGGTCAGAAGTCTCAAACTTATATCCGTTCTTTCGTTCTGCTGAGTCAGGGATCAGTCGAACCAATACCAAACGTCAGCTAAAATTGACGTCTTCTTCAGACACACACACGCACGCACACACACACACCCTCACACGCGCACGCGCACGCACACGCACACACCCTCACCACACAGACGCACGCACCCCCACACACACCCTTGCCACACACACACGTGAACACACACCATAATGATCAGATTGACTTTATCCTACTTTATGTGACGTACACTCCAGCTTGAGATAATATGTACAGACTTTTCTCTCGTGACCCTTGCGTTGTCCGTGACCTTGCACTCATTGGCAACATCTGTGAGTGTACTTGACCCTGTCTTAGGGTGGGTGGGTGGGGGTCTGGTTAATGTAATCGTTAAACTCGGATCCTTGATTGCAGATAGAAGCTGTCAATTTCCCGCACAGCTGTGCCTCCAGTTAAAAAGATCCTAGAGTGCTGCAACTACTTATAAGCCGTATATATATATATATGCGCGAGACGCGTGTGGAAATTGCTACAAAATGGTTTTTTTTAACTTTGTTCGACTTTGTTCGACTGCGTGGTCTTGTTGGCAAGGTCGTTGCAGTCCAAATGCTTTGACTGTGAGTTTGACATATCTCTCGAATACTTTTGTCTGCAACTATAACAGCCCGGTCAATCGGTCAGTCATATCAAGCCCGATTACTTCTTGCATGTTGGTTACTTCCCGACAAAGTGCATGCCCCCCATATACAGACCATCCATCTAGTTCCTTTCCCAACAATCTGCAATCGTTCTTCTGGTGGTCACTTCATCTTTATAACCCAGGGACAGTGAGTAAGAGGGGTCAAAGAGGGGCAGCCAATCGCAAGGTGGGTAGGAAAGGGTAGAAACGGGTGGAGGTGGCGAGTGGGCGTTGGAGAGAGAAAAGCGCGGGTAAGGGGGCATCAGTGTGTGA
Source organism: Lanistes nyassanus (assembly GCA_004794575.1). Taxonomy (NCBI): domain Eukaryota; kingdom Metazoa; phylum Mollusca; class Gastropoda; order Architaenioglossa; family Ampullariidae; genus Lanistes; species Lanistes nyassanus. The sequence goes on from SMGT01012337.1 coordinate 498,495, forward strand.
GAGAGTGGGAAAGGGAGAGAGGGGAGAGAAAAAGTATAAGTAAGAGAGAGAAGGAGGGGTGAGGGAATTAAGGGAAAAGGAGGGAGGGGGAGAGTCAGTGTTTGAGGTTGAGTCCTGTTGGAGTTGAGCCCAATTGGCTGCCCCTCTTTGACCCCTCTTAGTCACTGTCCCTTGGTCATTTTCCTATCCAGCCCACGCGCCACATCTACCGCAGCTAAGTTTTTTTCTTTTTCGTCGTATTTGTGTCGTCTTGATGAAGGGGTAGTGCCCCGAAACATGTAGATTGTCTTCGTCTTTGTCATGTCTTAGCTTGGTCCAGTTCCCTTGTTTTTAATTTTAATTTAGATTTTCCTCCAAGCGGCAGTCACTTGTTTTTCTTTTACAGTTTAATGCCAGTCACGCTTCCGCTGTCGGCTTCTCGACAAGCTGTTTTCCAACCTTCGGTAGTGAATTCTCGACCATCAAGCTTCTGTCGTTCTTGAGTTAATGATTGCTCGACAGTCGTGCTGCTTCTGTTGGCAAGTTCTCGTGCTATTTTTTTTTTTTGGGGGGGGGAGGGGCACTTCATTCACCAGCATGACCACAAAGATAAACAAGCAGCTGTCTAGATGTCCACAATGTTAAGTCGATTAATGTAATTATGAATGCTAATCCCTATTGACAGCATTCTTCTGATCGAGCAGAGAGTACAGGCCATCATCTTCAAAAAAGTAGTAGCACAAGGGAGGTAGTCGACTTGAAACTCAGTTCTTTTCTTCACATCGGCTTTTGATAGTTACGTCCCTTAACTTACCACAGTGCTGAGGACAGTTTTGGAAATTGTAATTGCTGCATTTCCTCGCCCTTCTCCAGTGTGTCCGGTCGAAGCAGCCTTTCCAGACGATGAGTAGGTCTTGATCGCGCACGTACAATAAGGCTGCCTGATACTTTTTGTGGTCGTCGAACGAACTATATATGTCGATGACTGCCTTTTGGCGAAGTTTGGATCAAAAATGGCTTCGTGCAGTTGTCATCTTTGTGTAGATTCACTTAATAGTGAGACTACTCACCATGTGATCGTTATAGCACCTTACGACCCATTTATTAAGCAAATCTATTCTTTCTGACGCTTTAAAATGGTTTGAATATTTGAAATGTAGGCAGTGGATATTTGCACGGTCCCGTGCAGATAGAACCTGAGGCTATTTGCGCGGCTGACGTCATAGCAAACCGTATGCACTATTACAGTATTTTGACGGCTTTATTCACTAATGGTGAACGATGTTTACTTTTTGATCACAGTAATCTGAATAAAGACGTGGGGAGGTTTGTTGAAGGTGCGCATCGTGTATGCATACTTATGCACGTCGATTTGACTTTAAACTTTCTACCCAAGAGACAGATTCGTGTAAACAATTATAAGCACTTATACATTATTTTACAGCAATGGTGAACGATAAAGTACTGCCGCTGTTACTTTTAGACCTAAGTAATCTGAGGAAAGACATGGGAGGGTGTTTGAACTGTGTATCGTATATATATATATATGAATATATGACGTATTGACTTCAAACTTTCAAGTTGCACAGCGGGAACAACCTTTGCTATTGCCTAGCGTCGCTCGTGGTATCCAATTCGATCCATATGAGAAACAGGACGTGAAAGAACATGCGGGCAGTGGCGGCGGTTTCTGCATACAAAACTTCAAGTGAAGTTGGCAGCGATTGGCGCAAAGCCGTAGAAATAATGGTCAGAAGTAAGTTTACTTTCGGAGTTCTGACGTCAGCCGTGCAAATGGCCTCGGATTCTACGTCCGCACGGGACGGTGCAAATAGCCATTGCCTAAAAATCTAATAGTAATTGTGTATGTGAGATAGAAACATGCCTACTTCAATCATTGCCATTTTATTGCTGAATATTCTCAATTGTTTCCTCTCTTTTCCTGTTCTTGTTCCCTTTCCTTATTGTTTTCCTTCTGCCTTCGTGTCCGCGTACGGTCCGCAAAGTGTATATTCCGAAATTTCCCGATTCCTGCTGTTAAATAGGTGTACAACTACAAGCCAATGTGAATGTCGATAAGAACTCTACCGAAGTAATCGGAAATATGTGAATGAAGTGAGCGTGTCCGGGACATGATGATATGTAGTTGAATAGACGGATTTCTACGAATCCAGTAAGTAGTAAGATTCTGTGACTTTATCGTTTGTAAAAAACAAAAAAAAAAAAAATGTCAATGTTAGCCCCATACTCGTAGACGTACATCTCGTAATGTTTTCCGGGATTTTCTTCCGGCTTCCCGATTTCCAGGAGAAGAGGAATGCCGAATTAATAGATTATATCGATCCTGCACTTTAATTTTTTTTATTTAAAAAGTAATTTTAAGAACCTCCAAACTATATAGTTATTTTATTCAACTGCTTTAACAAATTCTGTACAATGTGAATTTGTATCTGGTGTTTGGTTCTGAAGTGCTTCCTCGTTTCAGTGCGTGAATCAATGGGCACTTATAACTAAAGGGTGGCAGTACAGCTCCAAGAGAAAATCAGAAAGTTTGGTTACAGTATACTTAAACATAGCATAAGCAGTCAAATGCAATGTCTGGCAATGTTATATGTGATTGTGGTTTCTTATAATAATATATAAGGCTAGCCGAATGTGTGTGTGTGTGCGGGTCGGGTGGGTTGGTTTGTGTGTTTGTTATACAAATCCGCACGCCTGAAACGATCCACACCAAATTCAGCGTGCGGGTTCCTTTTCACCTGTACCTAGATGATATTTTGACCCTGTACCTAGGCCTAAACAACAAAGAAATAATATGGCAACGCCCTTTCCACATGTACACGGCCAACAGCGTGCAAAGATCCCTTTCGTATGAAGAGTGCTTTCCCTTGCCTTTCTTGACAAACTACCGTTGTGTGTAGCTAATCATATGGCGAACCCTATACCCAGAGTGTGTTTCTGCGGAAGAGAGATATATTTTGGACGAGGGGGAGGAGAGGTAGGGTGGGGGTTAATGAAAGGTAGGGGTGAGGTGGATGGGTGTGTGGGTTGTTACAAGGGGTCTGAAGTGGGGGCTGTGTGCCCCTGGCTAGTATATATATATATAGGTTTCATCAGCTAGACCAGCATTCCTTGCGCGGTCCGTCGCATCCGGCGGCAANTGAATCGGCGCGTATCTTCCCATCCACCCCCTCCCCTTCCCGCTCCTCCATCCGTCTACCTATAGGTTTCATCAGCTAGACCAGCATTCCTTGCGCGGTCCGTCGCATCCGGCGGCAAACAAATCGGCGAGTGTGGTTGTCAGGGTTTAGACTATGGATAAAGAAGTTAGTCGCTGCCTCCAGACATCTCGAAAAAAACCAGTCAGATATTTAGATACGCTCGAAAAGTTTTCTAGGGATCGTTATTTCGAAAAAATAGCCTCGGTGAATTGCATGGATCCTTACGAAATTTCTGAAAAGTGCTGGTCTGAAGATCTTAGCCATTGCCGCCAATGTCGTACATGTATATGGTCAACTATCTGTTCTACGAGAGACGAAGTGCTTACACCATGGAGCAATTTCTTAACTACAAAAGCTGTGTTG
>SMGT01012338.1:3837-30296 GCA_004794575.1 Lanistes nyassanus
AGCAGGGCCACAGTTGGTGGGGTGGGGGGGGGGGGAAGAATTCCCTCTCTTTAGCTGCAAAGGGTGAGGAATTAACTCATTTGTTGTGACATGACATTCAATACTCTTTTAACCAGATTAACTTGAAAAGCTTCCTGGTATATGCAATCTGACGTGCCAGAGACCACGAACTCACAGTATGAAACATTTCTTTTTTTTATAAAGCATCAAAGCACTTAACTCACGTGCCCACAGATGCATGCACGTAACCACAGAGACTATATGTCTTCATGCTACTTTATTGGAGGAATAAACCAATGTGTAAATAAAGCTGCACAACAATTTTCTGGGTAGAGGTACACTGGAAGTCTACATGCACTAAATGAGGCACGTACTAAAACAGTTTAAATAAGAAGTACAAAACGACACCTGCCTAATGTACGGTTCCTAAGGATGAATCTTTTTGGCAGGGATGAAGAAAGATAACAAATACAGCAACTAACATGCCTTAAAGGCTATCAAGGGAATCAGGTTAAATGATTTTCGGAAACTTTCTTTAATATGTATAATAAATTAATCATTTTTTAATTTATGGGTGAAGGCATAATTAAATGAAAATGATCTACCCACAGCCTCAGCTGATGACAAAGAACCATTTGGTATAACTGTCTCACAGTACCAATTGTTAAAAATGGTTGTATCATTTCCAATTAGGCCGACAAAAACATGATCCGATGCGTAAGTCAGCTTACCCTGCTAAGCTTCCTGCACTTTCACTGCAGCTTCCAAATACAATGTTCATCTGAGGAGGAGTGGGGGGTAGGGGTGCAGTGAGGGGGAAATGAGATTTCTGTGCTTCAGATCTTCTTTGCAACAATTCTGTGGATACCTCACACTCGTTACAAATGAACGGATACGCAACAGGAATACACTTCTGATCCAGATACAGTGCCAAAACGCATCGACTATTTATTTACATGGTTCACGATATATGAAACAAGATGAAGTGCCACAATGAAACACATTGCTTTGACTGAGTATTCCTCATGAATCAACAAGTATCACGATCGTTTGTGTTAATTCTCTTTGGCCAAGTCTGACAACACCACGTGGCATACACTTTTCCTTTAGGTCATGCATTTCAATTTTACAATCCGAAGCAAAGATATTTCCTTAACAAAATGCATGCTCTTGTGGCAAAGTTCTGTTTTCTTTCTGTTTTTTTTTTTGCTTTTTTCTTTTTTTCCTTTTTCTTTAAGATGAGTTGTTCGGACACGTGATAACCCTGTGTTAATGTTTCTCATCTCCTGCAGGAAGCTCCACAAGCTGCTGGCAAAATAAAAAGGCAAGTGATGGAAACAAAACCAAATAAAATCAAGAAAATCTTTTCAAACCCAGGCAATGTCACATGGCATTATGCAAGTGAGGACTCTCACGCTCCTCAGAATCATGACTCATGGTTATGATGAACATCGAAGTCATGGAAAAGTCTGGACTTCCTCTCTTTACTCAAACCTCTGCACCTTTATCTTGTTTGTTTTTAACTGCTAAAGAACATGTTTGGTGGAGATGGAGGAACTGCGGAGGAGGAAGGGGGGGGGGGGAGAGACAGACTTTGCTGATGACAAAACTGTTAAAAGCTAGATCTACCATTTTATCTATATAATAATGCTAGGTTTATCATTTCTAGAGCACACTATTTTTCTTTCATTTGACCTGATCTGAAAGATCTGAAGATCTTTCGCCATTTTCAAATAAAAATTCAAGTTATGGAAACAATTTAAAACAAAAACAACAGAAATGTAAGGAACTCTTTTTCAGTGCATGACATCCGTTTGTGCAGTCTGCGTCCACACCCTGGAACCCTTGAAAACAGCTATCATGATTTTTTTTTAAATTCAACAATAAAGGTACTGCAAAATTTGTTACTTTAAGGGTCCAGCTGACTGAAGAGGCCATATCAGGACCACATTTGTAAAATTTTATCAGTACCCTAAGTTGGAAATCCTATCCACTGTCAACACATGCTCACAAATCACCCGATACATGCTTTACAATATCATCTTGTTAGCCCACCTACTATGAACATCTTTAAAGAACTAGATGTACAAACAAGTAATGAGCTGAACATACCAAATACTAGTGCCATGTGGCAGACAAATCCCCCATACCATCAACCAAGATACACCCCCTGACCCCAAACTATATGACTCATAAATGGCAGCCATCAACACAAAAGAAAAAAAAACAGGCAAGTGATGGGGCCAGAAGATGAGAAGAAATGAAAGAAAGGGATAAATATCAGACAAAGATAAAAAAAACAAACCAATATGACAGAAAGAAAACTGTAACCAGTAAATAGCACTGCGGTTACAATCAGATAAGGATACTTCCAGGATAATGGGCAGTCACCTCAAAGGGGATTTTGAAAATGTCATACTGAATCAACTATCAGTTTCAATCTGCAAAATATCCTTATTCTTGAAACACATACTACCTACCTATAGTTTACAACAAACTGCATCAAAACAGCTCATAAACAAACAAAAGTACACAAAGCAACAAAAAAAAGGGAGGGGGGTGTTGAAAAACAACTGAATGCCGTTTCAGAATGGGAAAGTGCACAAACAGATCAAACTGAAAATCCTGACAACTAAAGTCAAAACTGCAGCAAGCAACTGGGTACATTAAACGTCTGCTGTGGGCATAACAACCATGAGCACAGTTCATGTGAAAAAAGTCTGCACTATTCCTTTCCACTGATGTAGATTTCTGAAAATGCTGTTTTGCACTGAATTTCCTTGACAAAAGTATAGATTTCTGCCAGCTAGACAACATATGCAGTTCTTGCCCCTACAAGCTTTGACGTACAGCACACTACACAGTATATTCTCATCATAAATCAGCTACTCAAAAATAAATTAGAAAAATGTTGATGGGCGCTGACTGGAACAGCAGCAGCAATGCACACACATAATGCTACCATTGCATGCTCTGTCAAAATGTGTACAAGTCCTAAACTTGAAGATTAATTACATACATTTCTACAATTTATCACAGTTAGCAGGGCAGCATAAAAAATATCTGACATATTTCTGGTATGGTTTGTTAACTGACTTGTCTTGCTGGGCCCATCAGCTGAACAGACTGTTCTCTGTAAACATCATACACAGCTTACGACATTAAAAATTATGACTTCATGACAAATCTGGCAGGTTTTCACCAACTTTCATTTCTACCTGAACACATCCTTCTTCCCTAACAAAAATCAAAAGCAATAAATCCAAATGGTGGACACATTTCCAAGCAGGCAGGATGATCTCAGCTATGCTTAATATGGGAAGCTGAGCTGCTACAAGGGTTATCACATCGCAGAAAGAAATGCTTAGGTGTGCTCACAATTGTTTAAAATTGCATGATAACCTTGGTTGTGCCTCAACTTCTTGTGGACTGTTTTGCATGAGAATTGAAATTGTCAAATATGAAGAAAAATATGCAGAAAAACATGTGTTACTGTTCTGATTTCTAATATCTGTTGCTAAATAATTCAGGGTGTAACTCTCTCCACAAATTATAAATTTTAAAATTTAGTTCAAGCAATCCTGCAACAACCCAAGAACGACCTCCAAAAACACTGTCTTCTCCTACACACGAAAAAGATCAACATGATAAGTGTGGCAGAAATAAGTGCCAGCTGATGGCCCTGTTGGGTCACACACTCACTTTTAAACGGTGGGGCTTCTGTAGAAGATCTGCTACACCTAACAGTACTGTAAAGCTAAACACCATCATACAAAAAGTAAAAACTTTGTTCAGCGCATGCTTCAGGGCAACCATACTGTTGCAATTATATATACGAAATACTGAAACCAAAACCAATTGACATAAATATGCTGAATGCGATCACATAAAATGTGTCAGTTATGGGGCACTATTTTACTGAGATCGTCCGGAAAATTAAACCTGTTTACAGTTTTGATCTAGAATAAATGAGAATCATGTGTGCTTGTATCCACATGCATGTAGTCATGAACATACACACATCACACACATACAAGTGCATGCTCTCTCTATGAGGTGCACGCATCCATGCATGTGTGCACGCACACATAAACACACACACAGAGCTTTCAACCAGCAAGGGGTGTACCATTTTCAAAACCAAGTAAACGGACAATCTGGCTGCAACGGGCAGCAAATTTTGATTATTCAGGAAATGAAGGAGGTTTCAAATAACACCAAAACTTTTTATAAACATGAGTGGGATGGTAGGGCTGAACAAATGTCAGCATTTGTGCATGCAGCCAAAACAAAACTGAAGTGTAAAAAGGGACTTTCCAATGGCTATAACAAGACTTTTAAAAAAAAGTTCCTTGGGGAATGCAGAAACTTGTTTCTATTGAGGAAAATTGGCAAAAGGTATTTAAAGTGTTCTATACGCTTTAGAACTGAACAAAGAAGAATGAAAAAAGAACTGGATTAGAAAGAGTTACAAATTATGTGCACAGAATGGTCTTAAAAAAAGAGTTTTAACTGGTTATGTTACATACTGGGACTATGTTCACACAACCATTAACTTTCGAAAGTGCGTGCACACACATATAAGAGCTGTTAAAGCACACATCAGTAATCCTTGAATACCAACCTTTTAGCTGGCATCATTAGATTGGATTACACATACACACTTGTTAACACTGGCTGACTTTGCTTACAGATAGCCACTGAACATTCCACCGTTAACTGAAAGCCTAGGGAGTGAGTGTGATGATGTATCATCCAAGCTGCCCAAAACGCCACAGTCACACTTCCAGTGCCTGTGCTTTTTTTTTTGTTGTTGTTGTTGTTTTTGTTATTATGCCACACGGATTGTAACACATACCCTGCTGCAGCCTTGTCTAGCATACTCACTTGTTTATAAGGTGCCAAATCAAGTTCTAGAAACAACAGGACAACTTACATTACAAACCCATGCAAAACAAATAACAATACAATGGTTGTCACAAACCTGCCTTTCCCTAACGGATGTTCTAGTGTACTAAAAAGGCCGAGGATCTGATGGACAAACAGAAAAGCAAGTCATTAAATGGCCCGCTAAACCACAGTCTGTCTAATCAAAGACAGACACCACTGGTTCATCTTGACTTGGGAAAGAGTTCTTGGACTTTCTGTTTCCGCACAACCAATGGATTTTGGATGGAAATGGTGGAGAAGTGTGTGTAGGACAGGGTGAGAGAGAGAGAGAGGAGATTAACAAGCAAGTGAACTGTACTGCAATGACTGTCAAGTAATCAACAACGCATGTAAAGGACAATATAAAGGTTGGGTCAAATCCGCCATCATAACACCACACTGCAACAAGGGTCCCTCTCTGCCCTCAAACAATAACACTTGATGGAACAATGCAAGGAACGAAACAGTCTCCACAAGACACCACCAGGTCTGGCAGCTGAATCACGGAACTTAATAATTGTCTGACCGGGCCATTTCATCCAAGTCAGCTAGTTCGGACTCGGCTTGATAGGATCCCACTTTGTGCTTGGCTAGAATGCGTAGAAGGGGTCGTAGCTTCAACCACCACTGCTCCAGGGGGATGCGCTTCCTGCAGCGCAAAAGGGAGTGGGATGAGGCTTGCTGCTATTAACATCCTAATTCTTCACAACCAAACTTTATTTTCCTGACTTTGAAGCACAGAACAATCTACTTAAGGACTGCACTCACCAACATCCTTCCTATAAAAAAATAAGTCTCTTTAACTCCAAAATATACAGAAAAATCTATGGACACCATTCACCTAAAAAGTTTTGAAGAAAACTTGAACACGACTGCTACTAGCAAAGCTTCTTACCGCAATATTAAGCAATTATGCATGAAAGGATAAGTAAAATTATCAAAGAAATTGGTGGCAGCGAATGTTCCCTGGGATTCTATTTCAGTAACGCTTTTTTCACATTTGACCTCTCATACATTATTTTTTAAAAACTGAGGTAGATGTCCGACTTAGGGGACAAAGAGACTAGTCCTAGTCTGGAATTTGATTATCTTTGCACAGACCCATATCCATGTCAATTTTTCACTTGAACCTGATGCAGTACTCACTCAAAGTCAGCATTGATGGCAAGGTCTTCAACAGGAGTGAAGACAAGGAAACGCTTCTGCATTCCCAGCAGGACCACAGAGTCATGACGCTTGGCCTCCACACGACCTACAATCATTAAATTTATCAAAAGGTACCAAGAGTGCCCCATTTTCTTTTTTGGTCGATTTGTATATAATTTAGAAACAATGGCTGAGTAGAAATCCTGGGAAGTTTGAAAGCATTCTGTGTGGTCAAAGACTGGTTCTGGGATTCCCTTACAGCCATTTTTTCTAACTTATTTACCACGACCCCTCCTCCTCCCCCCCCCTCCAAAAACAAAAGAAGAAAAAACAAAAGACAAATCTGGGACAGTGAACGCCTCTGTTTGCCAGATCAGTAAAAATTCCGTAAAAAAGGAAGAACAGAGGATGATCAGAGATTCTATGGCAAACCACATTTTGGTAAATCAGAACAAAGATTGTGATTTTACTGTTTTCGGCACAACCCAGCAACCTTCCTAACAGCATAGACAGTACTTATGCAACAAGACAACAAACCATTAAGTATATAACAGCCTTTCTAAAAATGGAAGAACATGCATCTGAGTTGTCTGAGTGTGGCGATGTGCATGTGGCCATGTTTGGCAGGCTAGGGCACTCTACGTTTGTACGGTTCAAAAAGATCTTTTAGGAACTCACCCGAAGGTGTAATACTCTTGCTTATCATCTCCTTAAACCAGTCCACACACTTGGCTGACATCTTGGTGCCATAGTTGCGATCAAAAGGGGAAGGTACTCCTCCTTGCTGCATGTGTCCAAGAACATTCATGCGCACGGAAAACACGCCCTTACCTTCCTCGGCAAACAGTTGGTAGATGAAGCTGGTGGTATAGTTGGGGTTGGCATTCTCATTCCTGAAGTTCAAGAAATCACATCTATCAAGGTCATTTCCTTGATTCAAAACCAGTCATATCAAGGTCATTCTGAACACTGGATTAATCTGCTTCCTACTCCCATTTCAATGGAGCAAAAACTGGAGAAAGGCTTCTTCATAAACATTTCACAGAAACTTTTCAACCAGTTCCACTGAAACAAAACTTTTGCATTTGCGAGAGAGATTTTTCGATCTGATGCCGAACTGAATGGTATCTGCATGCAGGAGACCAACTTAAACATGGCCAAAAGGGAGACCATTAGCACGTTTAGAGATAGCTAGGTTCAGAATACTGGAAAACTGAATCCAGCCACTGCTTAAAGGTCATAAGCCCCTCAAGACTAGAAAAAATTGTACTCAGAAATTTAAAAATAAAACACCAAATAAAATGCTTCCAATGAAACAAGAACCAAATAAACAATGAAATGGCAGACTTTGAAAACTGTCACTGTGTTGCTGCACAATAAGCAAATCAGAAAACGTTGCTTGTGTGCAAAGTTTACATTGCCAAATGAATTTTTAAAAAATTCTTCTTCCTCTTTATTAAAATGATTGAGTTTGACCTGATTTTTGTTCAAATCCAAACCAGGAGATTCCACTGTAGCATAAGGCAGATAAGAGAAAGCAGACCTTGCACTCCACATACAAACACTTGACCTTTCCTCATGGATGCAAGATCTATAGGTGGTCTGTCCACTTCTGCTGTTCTTTATCGTCTGCTAAACAGTTTTTATTCTAAGCTTAAAAAGTCAACTCCCCCTTCATCTACTTCAAACATATCCATACATAGTGTACACAAAACATATTCCCTAATGAGCAGCCACCCTGAGTGATTTGCACAAACAAAAAACGTTTGACAAGGTTTGCTTTAATCCAGATGAAGAAGTCTGCATGCTAGGGCTGTTTCTTGTGCCCTGTTGTGTAAAATGTAAACAGCATCAAAAATCCAGCATATGTAGATACATTTCACGAAGTGTTTAATGTACAAATCCTGCAAGCTAGACCGACAAAGTATCTATGCTGGCGCCCAGGAATAACTTACCAAAACGAATGCAAGAAGAATCATGCACAAACTCGTGCCAAAACATCCAGAATGCTCTAAGAACTAATGACTTACAAATATCTTTTGATCCTAAATGAAGGCGTGTCTGCTCTGTGACAAATGTTGAGGATCGTAATGACACCTCCATAATTATTGTTTTTTAAAATTAAAAAAGCAATGTTGGGTGCGATGGTTTTATGAAGAGTGTTGGGGGTACCGTCTTCACATAACATTTACACTGCATGAGTCTGAGGGTATGTTTTGCAGATGATACCAGGAGTGCACTTTCAGTCTTTTGGTTACTTCATGGACACTGCACTTGAGCAGCTGTGTAATAGGACTTCCTGCAAACACTGGCGGGAAGCTGTTGTAGACTAGTTGTTGGCATGGTTTCGTGGATGAAAATACAATTCCTATCTTCTGTGTGGCAAAGATTTCCAGACTGGCCCAAATGACTGACATTTACATTATGGTTTCATAGATGAAAATACAAGAAATGTTTCCTAGCGACAATCACCATGCAGATGCACAAACAAGAAATACAAAATAATCTATGGATGTTAAATGCTAAAAATATTAACAAACAAAAAGGAAAACGAGTTCCTAAGACTGAAAATTTTGACATGGGTGAGACAGGGGAGGAAAGTGGAGAGGAGTTAGACAGGAGAGTAAAAGCAAAACATATAAAAAGCTAATGTCTGACCTCAGCACCAGACCACGTTGTACACCGGCATTCAGGATCTTGTCTTTCAGATGGTACACGTCATCCTAACAAAAAGGTAACCGTTACATGATAGCAGCAACACTAACATCACTGATGGAACACATCATCTTGGCAACAGTTATATAACATTTACATCTCCATCTTTGGATCTAGTTAATAAGATCTAATTAACAATGCTGAACATCAAAGTACTATGTTTTGTGGCCTGAAATGTGAGCTTGATACCCTCAGAACAGCAAAAAGTCCAAATATAAGTCTGTCGATATGTACTGTACACAAGCCAACACCTGAGTGCCACATACATACCCTCAAGTCTGAGATGGTCGTTTTCTCCTCATAGATATATGCAGCATCAGCACCAGCTGCCAAAGCGCTCAGAGTGGCCAGGTAACCGCAGAAACCACCCATGGTTTCCACCACAAACACTCGTCGCTTGGTGCCTGTTGCTGACTGTTTGATGCGGTCACATATCTGTAAAGATTTATAGTTGCTCTTCCTTTCAAATGTAAGTGATCTCAGCTTATAAAACAAAGGGAAAATTATAACAAAATTTACCTTATCAAGGAACAGTGAAAAACATAATGTTCATTTTTCAGCGACTGGAATCTATCTGGGTGCAGATGAAACATCAGAAAGAGAAAGTGTGTCCACTCACATCACTAATCTCATTTAAGGCTGTATCGGCTCCCAGGGAGAAATCTGTTCCTGGGACGTTGTTGCTAATGGTGCAGGGAATTACACATATAGGGATGCAAAATGCTGGGTACTGTGTACGGGCCTGGCCAAGCTGGTGAGCGCTGTGGAAAGCCTGTTCCCATGAAAGAACACAAAACACAAGTCCAGCAAGTCACTGTTTGGAGTACAATTTCTCTCACAGACTCACTTGTAAGGTACGGTAATGCAATCCAATACTGTACAAGAATTCTTTGTCTAAAATTGAACCTCAACAGGCTCAAAGTTCCAATACAACGTGTTGGTGCAAGGTATAATGTGCCATCTAATGAACACCTTTGGGCATGTCCTCACTGAAAGCTTCCAGTCAGCTCTCATGATAATCAAAATGTCCAGGGAAACACAAACACCCTATGCTCCCACTAATGGTATCAAGATGCTGAAACAAATCTTGCTTTCATAAAAACTGTAATCTTTTGCTTCACGTTTGCATTTTAAAGCCCTTATTAACATTACATGCAACAATATAGAAAACTACCCGTGTTTTAGCTTGTAATGCTAAACATGGTTTATTTTAAAAGTAGGCAATTTTGATTTTGATGCAAGGGCATAAATTAAATAGTAACCAGCAATACCAGTTTTTAATGATGATAATTATTTTTTGAGTGGGAAAAAAACAATAAGATTAACACTTTTTAAGGTGCATTCTTCTGTCAGGGGCTTATCCCACACAAATATCACTCTGGACTCATCTTCACGCTGCTGAATTCCAATACAGAGAGCAGTGCAAAAAAAACGTGTCTCCAAAAAATGAGTACCTCAAAGCCACCAATGATAAGGAGTCCATCAATCTTGAATTCTCGAAGCTTTTCAGCAATATTACCAAGCCCAGCCTCATCCGCAAGCTGCCTGCACACATAACATAACTCTCACAGTAGTGATCAAGCCATTGGTGAAAAGACACGAACGCAGCATGTATTCCCAGAAGCTAGACATAAAATACGCTTTTAAAAAGGAACTGCTTATATTGAAAGTTAAAAACAGAAGCAGCACAACTAATGTTACAAAAATGCATGCTGCCTTTCAAATAAGTTATGCACGTGCAAGTGTACATCTGGTCCTAGTGCCAGTGTTGTTGTGCATGAGAAAAAGCGTGTATGTTTGCATGTGTACAAACACGCATGCATACACATCATATGGCTCTACCAGCCCTCCCAGCACCACCACCACCACCCCCACCCCCATGCCATCAGGATAAAGAAACTCACTTCTTGGTGCCCAGCAGAGACCCACCACAGGCTGCCCAGCCTTGAACCTGCTGCCATGTGAAAGGCTTCACCTGGACAGAGGCAGATAAGCGTATCTCACCAGTAGGATGACACAGACATGGCAACTCCAAACTTGCACACAACCTAATTCTACAAGCCAGATTACACCCCATGAAAACGGAGAAAAAAATCATTCTGCATTAAATTACCAGCATCAACACCATTCGTGTGACTGTACAGGTGTCTTGCATTTTTTATATACATACACGTCCTCCAACGAGTCCATCAAAGCTCTCCTCAATGCCCAGCACGCGGTAGCCCTGGGTAAGACCGAGGCGAACAAAGGACCGTACAGCGGCGTTCATTCCACAGGCAGGTGCACCCACATTCATCACAGCGAGGTTACGGTGGGTCTGCAGAATCAAGCATGGATGTGCACATCAGCTCAACCAACCTCCCTTCCTCCCCCCACCCTAACTCACCACTCCCATGTTCTTGTTCAAACCCCCCTCCCCTCCAACTGCAAGCTTGCATGACATCAAACTCTTTGAGCCTATATGGTGCTTCAAGCATGCTCTCTGGACATGAAGATAGAAATGCGTTTTATGTCTTGCAATATTTCATTTCTGCAAACATGGAGCCTAACATTAGTACAGACACTGTTATCAACCTTTACACAAATGACTAAATCTGAAGCATTAAAAAAGGGGAAAAAAATATGCGAGTGTTCTACAACACATCTGCTGAACTCTGTGAAGCTATCCAAGCACAGGACACACATGAGGCTCACCTGTGCCATGACATATTATGCTACATTTTGTCAACTAACAGCTGCAGACTGCAACTAAAAGCTACACATAATGCAAGCTGACCAGTTCTATGCAGTCACATGTAGCCCTGTCAGGAATTTTGGGAATTCCCAATTATAGTATCCTACCACACCTGCACACGAAAATCTAGTTTCTATGACTTGTGATCACTAGAAAACAACGCTTGCTCTTTTGATAAAGCCACTGGCATTATAGCTGCTGTTCTCTGTTATGTTTTTTGGCAACATATAGCCTGTCCATTCATTTGTCTCAGGTCAGGTGTGAAGAAACAATTCCACACTAGCGACTACTTCCTGCATCCAGCACTCACAACCTCAGCGGGTTGCTCTATCCAGGTACATGCACCCTCCCAGAGATACGCATACCTAGTCACAGCAAAGTAAGGCAAGATGTCCTACAATACCTGCACACTACACACATGCTCATTCAGTACAGATATCCTGTAAATTACAATACCAAAAGGGTAGGGGAGAGGGTGGGGCCGGAGACAGTGGTCCAGCAAAAAACTTCCATGATTTGACACATTCTAGATGGAAAGAACATGCAGTGAAGCAAGAAGCCAGGGCTCATATCTGTGCAACAGCATGCTGCACAGATGTGACAGACGAAGGAGAACTCTACAGAGTAACTTTGTGTACAACTAGCAAAACTATTACAGTATTGCCCACTGGTCAGTTGCACTGAACTCCTCTGGTATAGACAAAGGAGCTTCCATTTGTGTTTAGCTGCCTGTACTTAATTCTTCACTTTAATGAAGAAGTCTCTATTTCATGTCTTCTCGTCACTATAGCCGTCGTAGGTGCAAATGCATATGCATCTATACATGTGGATGTGCCAACTAACATTTCTACAGTCTGTATTAGTGCAAACACCGCCTCTCCCTCCTCTAACAGAAAGAAAGAAAATACGTCAGCACAAGACTCGAACTACACTTGGTTCCACTGAAATGCTCAACTGGTATTTTTACTCTCAGTCTCCACAAAGGAGGATAAAGTGTCTGACCTACATGTATTTGTGATTTAACATAAGAAGTACAACTAACGTGAGACCTGTAAGCTGGTTAGTACCCACAAGAAGTCAACATTTTTAAAGTCTAGTTAATATGAGGGTTTTTTAAAAATTAAAAAAAAACTGAACATGTCAACTTATCTGAGGAGTTCTGAACACATAACAACTTTAGTGATCTACAGTCATGGAAAGTGTGGGGCATTCCATCAACAAAACTTCTCAGCAGTCTACGGCAGCCATGAAATGTCATGCACAGAATTTTGACCATAGTCAAGAAGTAGCAACAAGATTCCGCACTGTGGAAAGGAACAAGACAAACAGTACAGACATGACAAAAATTTTGAAACATGTAACACTTGACTGACATGTTTCTTCATGTTTACAACACCTACAGCTACAATATTGAATATTGTTTAACTTACTAGAGCACTGAAAGGTTAACCACACAATATGTAGATTAGTACAAAATGTACATGTAAAAAGAACAAAATGCAACACTGTATTAAAACACTGCAACCCCCAAAATGAAGTTATTTAATTAGTTCAAAATGTAAATATGCTTCCAACACCAACACCAGTTATGCCATTGGAAAGTCAAACAAAAAGGTACTGTCAGGTTACTTGAAAACAAGAAGCAAAAAAAACACTCTTTTGCCTCAGTAGTCTCTAGCTCATGGCGTTATTGTGGGATATTTGATTTTTTGTGTTATGCTTGTAAGCCTGCCAAGTTTCAACAAGATACTTCAAAAACAGACACTGACGGGCAACAAATATTGTAAAAGGAGGATGCACTGAGTGTGAAGTCACTGTTTTTGCAAGTTACTTCACTAAACTCCAACTATGTGGGGCAACAAGGGTGAATGTCAGCTTTTCTTGATGCACGGAAACTATTCACAACACACATATTTCTAATACAAATCAGCTCATGCTACAAGGCAAATGCAAACTATACTTGGCTTGTTTTGAAGGAAACTGTCACTTTTCTGAGACTTGTCAAATGAGGGCATATTCTTTTTACCTAGCATATGGGCTCTAGGCTAAGATGTAACACACAAGGAACCATAGATATGAATTAATCAAGTAAGCACCATTCATAGGCTGATCAATCGTTGACACACATGTACCCCCACACAGACACATACAAACATGCACACATGCGTATACATGCATACACATCTACACGCATATACACACACACATATATATATATACACACACAGGCAAGAACCTGTGTGGATGTGAAAATATTTAGGTTAGGAGATTCAAAAACACATTTCCACAGTTTTACCAATATGTGCAACATTCTTTGGTGTATGTGTGTGTGTTTAATCTTTAAATGCTATTATTCACAAAACAGAATTATTACAGATTCTGGCAAACCTCATGAAGGACGTATTCAAACTTTCAGGCAATAACAAACAAGCATGTGCTAAAGTGTAAGACTAGTCTATCAGGAAAGCTATGAATATTTGCTGTTTTAGGCAAAGACACCAAACGCAGGCTACATCAGGCCAAGTAGTCCACCCTGCAGCCTGGAGCCAAAAACAGGAAATATGTGTACCAGAGACAAAATCCTAACATGCCCTACAGTTCTCACTGTCTTGACGATGAGCATGTAGCCACTAGGCCACCAGATGAAGGAAGACTGAGTACAACAAATATGAAAAGAACAGTCTCAAGTGTCGGCCACACAATCTTTGCTTCAAAAATGCCACAGCAAAAACGCAACCCCTGGCAGCCATCAAAACTTCTAGAAAATAAAATGTTGGAGGGGGGGGGGTGTTACAAACTAAGAGATAAGAGACTATTTGTAACTAAGAGACTATTTGTAAGTAGCCAGCCAGTTTTGCAAGTCACCATTTTACAGAAGGTTTACTACCAACACCCAGAGTGTGAAAGTTAACAGATGGGGAAGGGGATGTTAAGGATGGTGGGGTGGGGGGGGGGTAAAACTAAAAGATAAAAGTTAGACTTCTCATTACTACTTGTGAGTAACCTGGCAGTTGTGTCAGTTCCCATTTAAATTTTTTTTTTATTCAAAAGGTTTACTACCAACACACAGATGTGAAAGTTAAAGGATGCTTTAAAAAAGAAAGTAAGAGAGCAAAGACAATAGCTGAATGGGTGAAACAGACATGACTACTGTTCTGTCATTCCAAAAGACAGCAGACAAATACTTAATTGGTAAGAGACTACATGTACACTAAATCAACAGAAGAAACAGCTGTGGCTACTGCTCAGAGCATCTCCAATCTGTCGCAGTATTGAGATTCTGTTTTAAGTCTTCACACAGACTTTCCAACTATGAGACTAAAATAATCTCTCTACATAAGGGGGCAATTTTATTTATGTACAAGGCAGGCATTTATTTACAAGGCAACTATCTTTTTCTATTTTAAAACAAAATGCGAAGCAGTGCTACCAATGCAGAATCCCATCCAGCCCACTGCATAATCTTAAAAAAAGCATGATTCCAGTGCTTTCTCATGTACAGCTAATATACAATGTACTTGTGACAAGACTTGTTAAGCGGCAAAGCTTACAAATAAGATGTTAGATATAACAACACTACAACTATAGTATTAGCAGAGAAGCTGCAGCAACATTCCCAAGTGCCTTGCGTATGCACGGCTGAGACTTGCTCAAGTAGGTCCACAGCTGTTTTTCGAAGATGGAAAAAAACTGGGAATCAAGAGAAAAGCAAGCACAGCTGAGGTTTACACCGAACGGTACGTTTTAAGAAAACAAAAACTCACGCAGTGATCATTAAATGGATACTCCATTGGAACGTCATGCACCTGCAAAACTCTGCAAGTTAATTTTCACGCGACACCAGAAGGGAAGCGAGTCAAAAAATGGCAGGTCTGAGGTGCGTGACTAATGGAACTTTTCCAAACCTCCAAAATCATGCCACAGTTGGCAACAAAAAAATATCTGCAGATTTTATAGTACATCCCCCTCTATCCCCCCCCCCCCAAACAAAAGATTAGACTTGTTCTACTGATATTTTTTTTCAAGGAAGCACAAAGATTATTCTGTACTCACACCTCTAAACGACAGTCTTAGCTTAAGTTTCAGGACAGAAGACATCCTATATATTCTCCCATGGCAATCTTGGAAGTCAAAACAGCATCTCCACACAGATATCAACAGGTAAATAAATATACTGTCAAATATTCTGCCTCTATTGTATGTGACATACCATAGAGGTGGAATCTTTAAAAGGATATTACTATATGTTTATGGACCCATACTCAGCTACAATTTATGAAAACATCATGTTTTAGTTCAAAAGGTTTTCAAAGACTTCCTCCATTTTGAAGACAGATGAGACAGGAAGGTTACATGGCGTGCATCAACAAAGACAACAATAAAAGATCATGAAAAAAATCCTAGTATCATACTACTCAGCACTAGTTTAAACAGCACCAGATAGACTTTACTTTCGAAGTCTTAGTGGTTGGGCTGTGGTTTTAAAGTATAATGATCTTAACAAAATCACATGCCTATGCTATCCACAAGTACACATCACACAATCTTATCAGAATGACAGGATTGCTTTTTCAAGGAACCAATGATAAACCAATCCTTGAATCTCCAAGGGTTGCACAATACAACTTATGAAGGAAAACCTCCGTAAGATTATCTAAAAATAAATTCTGAGAAGGTCTTATTACCAAAGCTTTATCTGCATCAAAATAGTGCAAAAGAAGGATGCAACTAAAATGGAATTTCTGAGGACTGAAAGAGAAAGAGAAAAAAAAGACTCCGTCCCCAACAGCAAAGAAACAACTACAACTAGAAGCTTGAAAAAAGACAGAAGTCTGGAGGCTAAATGTCCGAAAGCCTGACATTTAAAAAAAAAGGCTGGGAGGAGATCTCAACCAGAATGTTTGCATATAAATATATCCATCCCAATAATGGGATGGAAGCAAGCTAGCAAACACCAAAAGGATTTCTGTTTCTTTTTGTCTTGTTTTCTTTTGTTGTTTTTTTTGGTAACCTACTTAATGGCAGTGGCGAGAAGTGGGGACAACTGCATGCAAACTTTCTTCTATAATGACAGTGACGAGAAGTGGGGACAATGAGTGGAAACTTTATAACACCAGTGACGAGAAGTGGGGACGATGAGTGGGAACTTTCTTCTATAACACCAGTGACAAGAAGTGGGGACAATGAGTTGGAACTTTCTTCTATAATGCCAGTGACAAGAAGTGGGGACGATGAGTTGGAACTTTCTTCTATAATGCCAGTGCACTCGGTTCTCATACAGCTCAGCTGTTTCTATTCCTATCCACAGACGCCCGGGTCAGCAGTCGCTGTAGTGAGCTACGGGGCTCTGTAACGAGCTACAGTCACAGCTGTGCCATGTTCTTATCTCCTGAAAAAGGATGAAAGCTAGAAAGAACCTACCTCCACCAACTCCCACCCCTAACCCCCCCCCCCCACCCGACTTCCATCCCAACCAAAGAAAAATGTTCCAACCAAGATTTGAACATCCAATTTTCAATTTCTAAGCCCAACGCTCTAACCATTCAGCTACAGAGCATCTCAGTGACTACTTGTCATTTTAACTATAAGTAGCTGCACGACTCGAAACGTCACAATGCAGCTTCTTATCATTACATAAGCCTGTTTATGTGGTCCATAGCTGAGTGGTTAAAGCATTGGTTTCAACCTCTGAAGATACGGTGGTTCGATTTTCACATCTGCCTTCGGATTTTTCAATTCCTCCTTTTTTTTGGGGGGGGGGGGGATTTTTTGTTTTGGTCACGTTTTAAAACTTTGCTCAGAGAGGGGTTAGGGTTGGGGATAGGGAAGAAAGTGAATGCTGTGACACTATTCAGCAGATGCAAATCAGGTGCGGAGATAGGAACACAGCTCAGCTGTGACTGTAGCAAGCTACGGCACTGTATGGAATGCCGTAGCTTGCTACAGTGACTGACAGCTACACGGGGAACAGCTGAGGTGTATGAGAAATGGGTGGCCAGTGACGAGAAGTGGTTACAATGAGTGCAAACTTTCTTCTGTACAATGCCAGTGACGAGAAGTCGGGACAATGAGTGCCGACTTTCTTCTGTACAATGCCAGTGACAAGAAGTGGGGACAATGGGTGCAAGCTTTCTTCTGTACAATGCCAGTGACAAGAAGTGGGGACAAACAAGTGCAAACTTGCTTCTAATAATGGCAGTGATGAGAAGGACTCTACAAAACTCACTCTTACAAGATCTACATTGCACTTTCAGACATCTGTAGAAACTGATTTTAACATCTACATGCTGAAATGTTCACAGAGAATGTCAAGGTAACAGACAGAAATGCTGACTGAAGCAGGATGGTCCAAATTCAAAACTTTGTGGCAAATATACATGTACACACTAGCTTTGCACATCTTGCATGAAAAGACTTATTGCTGCCTACTTTCATAGTGGCTCGATTATGCTTTCATTTTCTGCTGCCTGTTGAAGTTAATCTTACTACTGTACTCTCTCATTTATTCGAATACCTTGGTCTCTCTAAAATTATGTTAATATTTCTCAGAAGCTTATGTCTGGTTGCACCTATTCAAGGTCACATGTTAATGGGGCATATTACTTGAACAATTTTCATTTCAGTCTCAGGAAATGATGGTGGGAAAAAGTACAGTCAACGGTTGGGTAAAAGAAGCCCGGATATCTGTTTTTCTTTTCTGTGCTTCTCCACTGTACTATATGTGCATATGACTAACACCTGTCAGTTCACCATACTTTGACATTCTTTTACATGGGAAATAAAAAATGGATATATGCACACACACACACACTTGGGCACACACACTCCACCGCCATAAAGTAATTTTTAATCTTCTACATTTTTTATCCATAAAAGATAGCTTAAGAGCAACACTATGAAGCAAACACAGAATAAACAGATATATTTATGCAAAAAAAAAAAAAAGTGTGGACATTGTCTGACTCTCTCAAGTACAGTAAACAGGGCTACTGTCCCTTAGACAAAACATGCATTGTAACACTCCTGACTCCCAGAGTGCATATTTACATGGTCAGAGAGGGTGAGATAATGTCTATGTGCCGCAAATACTTGACAAACAAAACTAACAGCAAGAAAAGAAAGACTGTTTATACCGAGTCTGTAACTTCCTGAAACAAGACAAGGACAATTTTACAAGAACTACAGCTAATACAACTCGATAGAAAAGCTACATACATTCTCACCAGCTGATTCAAACTCTGAAGCCAAATAATGCTACCACAAAAACATCTAAAGGTGTGGTTTTTTTATAACTACTACAAACTGATCTCTCTATTACGAGGTCCTTCAAATTCCTTTCAGATTTATTAATGCACATCAAAGAAACCCGATACGCTGCAATAAGCATTCTTTAAAATATTGCTGAAATCTATTAAAAGAAAAAGATTCACCCTCTAAATTTTGTTTTAAATTCAAAGGAGAACAAAATGGTCTGATATTATCAGACATGTCCAATCAACTACAAGACTGGTGTGTTAATACATTACCCCCTCCGCCCCCGTTGTTTTTTCATTTTAAACCAAGAAAGTATACTTGCACAACATATAAGATGCATTATACTCTGTGTCAAACCTAAATATTCTTGTTCTAAAACAATTGAAGCACACACTGAAACATGACCAAAGCCTTTAGCAAACGGTACAGAGTTTGGAATGTTAACTAAAAACTGAAAAGAAAAAAAAGAAAGTCCTCCCCACATTTAAAAGAATTACTATTTAATCTCTGCATTCAGAAAACAAAACTGGATCAAAAGAGAACCTTTATAATAATAATAAAAGTAATGATCCACAGTCCTGAACAGCACACAAAAACAATTTTTTGTAGAAATCCATAAGAAATGGAAAACTGGACGGGAAAAAACCCAAAGAGTATACCACAGCAAACACAAAATTGAGAACACAGACCAACTTCTGGCTGATTGAGTCTCCCGTCTGCATAACCTGCACACTGACTGTTACGTTCACCTTGGGACCTGGACAAGAGGCCTTGGCCATGACTCCCTTGCAACAAAAGCACCACCAAAACACAGGTACTATGTTTGTTCATGCAAACCTTGTGAGCAAGTCTACCCAGGTGATCATCAAACTGGTCACTCAGGGTGTCCCCGATATCTGTTGTTACAGACAATTAAATGAATGAGCAAAACTCAGCATTACGGCAGGCACACAGCAACTTGTTGTCAACTTGATGGGTCATATTAACTCCATGCAAATTCATAGTCAGGAAAACTCACATAGGAAAAGCATGCGCTCAGGATCCCAAATCTCTTGCAAAAATTCTGACTTGAGTAGCAGCCAATCCAAACTGTTCTCAACAAAGAAACACTGCCACCACATCAAGAAACAAGCTGTAGCCATCCACACTCAGCAACGGCACCTGGTCTCACATCAGTTTCGAGCATGCTGCAGTACTATCGCATTCCCATGCAGGCAGCCTGAGCAAGACCAGTTTTACCAGACTTAAGAAATCGTAACTCAGAACAAATGCCAACAAAACCCTACCACAAAGAAAGGAAAAAAACCCAGGCAGATGCAAGCATAAGCGTAGTTCCACACAACACCATGCCACATCCACTTCAAACAAAAATCCCGCCATTTGCATATTTTTTAAGGTCATGAATTTGCTGATGATCAAATCTAAGGAACATCTCCATTAAAACATTTTTACGATAGTGTAATATCTAGCAAATTGAATCATGCCGAGTGTATCATATCATTTTCTCAAACTTAACTCTACGATCTCTTTATTATGTCAATGGGCCGCAGGAAAGGTCTGGATGGTTACCTGCGGGGTGCAGAGACTGGTAGGTGGGCGCAGCTTACTCAAAAGACGATAAGTGTTCAAGTTGTTCTGGAAACTCCTGTAAAGAACCAAGTTTCAAAAAAGTTAAAATCTGCATAAATTACAGAAAAAGGTATTGTGTTTATCTTTACAGAAGGAAATCCCCTTTCAAATTTTGGAAATGCACAAATTTTAACAATTCTATGGGGAAGCAGATGGCTTAGTGGTTAGAGTACTGGCCTCCAAACCCGAAGGTGTTGGTTCAATACCTGTGGACTGCAGCACTCTTTCCCCAGCTCAACCAGCTGTAAATATGTACCTGATCCATGGCTCAGGAAAGGTAAGGCAGCAAAGGACAGATGGGTAATGCCCTCATGATACTAGCCCACACAAAAGTGGGGGGGGGGGAAGTCTCCTACAACCTTGGTCCCCTATGACCTAAAGACAGTTCAAGGGACAACCTTTATCTTTACTTTATCCGTGCTCATAACACTCTCAGAACTTGTGTCATTGAGAACGTCATCCTCAAATCTTGTTTTGGCTTTGGGTTTGGGGATTATATTGTTTTATGTCCCTTTGCCAACAAGGCACATATCAGGACGGTGATGGCTGAGACAAGTTAATGTGCTGCCCCACTCGGACGCAGGCTTCAGTCCCACCCAGTCACATTATACTGACACTGGGCCAGCCAGTCCTAGTACTGTTCCCTGTAGTGCCAGGCATCTGGCAGGGCAGCTAAGAGATTGCCAATTTTTAAGTCTCAGGTATGTCTCAGCTGGGCTCTGAACCACCAACCTCCCACCTAGGAATGGATACCTTCAGAGTTCGATCACTGAAGTGGTGGTCAAAACTTGTGTTAACCTGCTTTCACATCTCAAACACATCAAAGATTAACACCAAAAAATCTACAGAAACAACTCACTTTCCTCTCAGACGCACTGCCTCCTCAAAGTTACGTTCATCCATAGCAGCTTGAACAGCTTTGGTCTGCAACAAAAGAAACACCATGCACTGCAGGTCACTTAAGCCTCAGCAACCCAGCACTTTCGTTGTCAGGTACTTGGTGTTCCTGACTAAATCCAAACCCTGTGTGCAGGAAGGACTGCAGGAAACTTAAACCATAAGCTCCTTACAAATTTGTGTGCCCCCAAAATGCATTGGGAGTATTTCTCAGAAAATAAAAATAGAGCATTTTTAGGAGGTTTCAGCATTTCTGCCAGAATAAACTATTGTGAAAAAGATCCCTTTGTGTGGGGGACATCTTTCATAAAGTAACTTTGTTCAGATGCCAAATGGAAGTTTCCAAATGACGCCTCGAAGTCTTGTGATCTTCTCAGACTGGCTATGTATGTTTCATTCCCTCATGTTTCATCCTGAATGATTAGTAACAATTTTGAAACATTGTGACACAATTACACATAATTTTTTGTTTGTGGTAGGGGGTGTGGTTGTGAATAGCTGTGTTTGGCATATTTTCAAAAACTGATAAGGAATATGCCAAAATGGTATCAGTAAACACGTCTGTCCTTACCCTGGCAACACACTCCATCAGAGGAACCCGTACAGTCTGGTTACCCTCCAGTGATACCACACAGGCCGATGATTCAGGACCAGCATCCATCAGTGCCAACACAGCTTCGGCACCCATCCTAGAGGCCTGTCGTACAGGGCAAGGAGAAAATAACACTTCATTATCCATAGCAGTCAAAAGTGAACGCAGGCAACACCTAAGATCCTTGTAAGAAAAAAAAAACAAGCATGCCATCCACAGGTCCTTCACTTTGTCTGCAGCATAAGGCTATTTTCATCCAAGATCTTCTGTAATGCTTTAAAACAGTAATTCTAAGAACACCATAACACTATTATTACAAAGAAGCTGGAATGGACAAATTCCATAAAAAGTGACTGGGCAGTGTCAGTGTGGTTTATTTTCAAGGGAAAGAAAAAATTACAGTATGCCTATAGAACTTGAGTCATTTACAAACCCACAGATCAATATATCCACCCGTTATTGAAGTAGGCTATTTTTTAAAAAAAAAAAGGCTGATCAGGCAAAAGGTTATGCGTAACATTAAACCATGTGATAAAACCTTACAAGGTACACGCCCACGTTGTGCCCGGTCTTTTCAGAGTTTTTTCTTTTACATCCCTTGCCCTAACTCTTTTAATTCTGAACTTTTTTTTTTTTTTTTTGGTGGTGGTGGGGGGGGGGGTGCTAAAAAAAGCACATAACAGTAAAAGCTGACCAAAACTCTGTCAAAGGCAGAAGGACTTCCTCCTCTCTGGACGTGACCCAGGACTGTGACACGTGTGTCATAATGCAGCCTTTCAACCAGCAGCTGCAAAAAGGAAAGACAATATATTATGACATAAAAAAATGATGTACAGCAATTATAATAATTATAATTATTTTAATCATCTCAAACTTGAACCTTCATATCTGTTTTACTAAATATGTACCAACACTACACTTAGACTTTTAACACCTAAGAAAACATGCAGCTAAAACACCATGACAGAACAAGTAATGAAAGTCATGAGCCCAAAACATCTGTCCTTAATCATTATCAAATATTAAATGAAAATTTGTGTGTGTGTGGGGGGGGGGGGGGGATATAAATTTCATCTGCATACTAGTACGTATAATTGGACTTGAAATCTTTCTACCAAGAAAACCCACTGACAGTGGCTGAGTTAGTTGCCCTGCATGTGTAATGCTCACATTTTTGACCTCCTCTGCTGTAATGGCATTACCCTCGCGGTCCATAGCACCCTCCGCCACCAGAACGATGTTCAGTCTTTGCCCACGATCACGCTCCTGCAGATTAAATAAGATTCAAATATGCAGCCAACATTCTCTCCCTCTCTCTTTGTGTGTGTGTGTGGGGGGGGGGGTGTCCTGATATAATAGCAACTACACCAGAGGCAAAAAAGGAAATTTATAAAGTCCTATCCCAGTTCTCCAGTGCAGTTGAAGGCATACAGATAATGAGCTGCAGAACTTTGGTGACTGTCACATCAGCTTACTTACAGTGTGCAACTTGTTACACAGAGTGGTGCGCCAGTCGCCCTCAGGAGGCCACTCTGGAATGAAGACCCAGTCAGCCTCGCTGGCAAGGGCAGCAACCAATGCCAGGTAACCACAGTGCCTTCCCATTACTTCCAGAACAAATGCTCTTTGGTGACTACATGGGAAAGCAGGAAAACAAACCGCCAGTCAAAACTGATTCTGTAGCAACGTGACGTGGAAGAAAGTGAAAAAGAGAACAGTTTACTCTGCTTTTGACTGACATGAAGTCAAAAGAGTCATAAGTTATCGAATAAAGTAAGCAACTGAATGTTTTTATACAAAACAAATTTGTATGCAATACTGGAATGTCTGCAAGAATAATGTTTATGGATACATCTATTTCTCTTTCTCATTACTGAAGAAGTTCCAACCACTACATCCTCCCACTTTTATTCTCTTTCTTGCGGCAAACATGGTGGCATACCTAGAAGCAGTGGTAGATATGGCATCTACACATTCAATGATGCGGTGCAAGGCACTGTCAGTGCCAATGGTCATGTCAGTGCCACAGAAGTCATTGTCTATGGAGCCTACCATCCCAACAATGTTGAGATGCTGACATCGTAGAGCTTGGTCCTGGGTCACAACGCCTGTTTCCAAACAGTAAACCTAGATTAGGAGTTTGAATAGTGCACTTTTATAAGCAATGCATGAGTGTAGATGTTAACATTAGGTTTACTTTGGCAAGAAAAATTTCTGAGATGATGCTTCAAAAAAAACTTTAAATGAAAAAAAAATAACAAAAGAGAGTGCTTTTTTTAATGCTCTGCCACTGTGCCATGGAAGAATATAAGCAAAGCAGGGGGAGAAACCATGGCAAATGCTCAAAAGAGTTTGTTCTAATGAATTTTGATAAAGCCAACGAATGAAAATAACTGCTGCCAAGTGCTCATTGTTTTCCTGTATTTATTTCTCTGTTACTGATGTTCACATTTAGTTTTCAAGATTTACATGTATTTTTTTTGCCCGTTCAAAATAGTGAACCAAAGAACCATTTACCAGGCTAAAGAATTCTATTTTCAGATGCATTTTGAAGATTATACTACATAAATGGTGATTAAGAGTTAATTTTGTCGATGTGGATCAACCTGGTTCGCATGAGTCTACAGTTTGGGCTGACCAACCATTATCAGACTGACACAAAATTTTATGAGTCCGGGGTGTTAAAGAACTCTAAATGAAAGGAAATATGAAGCACACACATTACTTTCTCAAGTTCCAACAGATCCATCACAGAAATATTTCTGGCACTGATTCTGTTAATGATATGGCAAAAAGGTGCAGTGCCTACCAGTCTGAACAAGCTCTT
Source organism: Lanistes nyassanus (assembly GCA_004794575.1). Lineage (NCBI taxonomy): Eukaryota > Metazoa > Mollusca > Gastropoda > Architaenioglossa > Ampullariidae > Lanistes > Lanistes nyassanus. Next base: position 28,561 of record SMGT01012338.1, read on the forward strand.
GCAGAAGACTGGCCCACTCCTGGCGAAACAAGTCTGCACCAGTAAGGCTGCCGTCTCCACCAATCACCACCAAGTTAGTGATGTTGAACTGCATCAAGTTTGTGGCTGCCTTCAGCCGACCCTGACGTTCTCGGAAATCCTTACAGCGTGCACTGCCTATAACCGTACCTCCCTGCAAAGTTTTTTTTTTAAATCAATATGCAAAATAGAGTTGGATTTAAACTTTAGCTAACTATGAACCAACATATTTCATATTTTATTCAGACCTGCCTACCTATGAATCACCAAAAAATTATTCAACTGTGCCACTTTTAGAATTCTCCAGCTTATAGTTATACTCAGACATGCATATTGTTAGCTTAATGTATTAGGAACTTTGATGTACAATTTGCAATGCTTGTTAAAATCTTACAATCCCCAGAGGAAAATGCAAATTTCTTTGCTACATTTGTGTTTCTTTAACAATACTTACCATGATCCAAAGTGATAAATTCTTAATTAAGCGATCCCTAACCGCACCTTCAAAACAAAAATTTTGTAACCATAACCTTGGTAAGCCACTTCTGCACATGCACACCACTGCATCCACTCACAGACAATTCATGCTGACTTTTCGAAAGCTGCAATTATCACTGGCCATATGATGGTCATGGTAAGTATTGTTAAAGAAACACAAATTTAGCCAAGAAATAAAAATGTATTAATGGATCCTCCAAATGAATGCACCTCACTGGCTCTGCGGGCAGAAGCAAGCATGACAAAAAAGACCGTTTTCAACAATAAATCTTTAATGGAAGCACGTTGCAGTGGTTCATAGGGCAACTTGCAGCGTGCCGCCAGAACCCAGAACATGTCCCATGTGTGGACCCAAAGGGGTTCATGAGCCTGTGTGATGAGGCCAGGGTTGCATCACAAGGAAACACGAAGTTGACACAGGGTGGACAGGACAGCAGCCTGATGCAACCACACAGCAACAACAGACAGATGTCTGTAAACAGCTAAATACAAAAGATGATTGTCCAAATCCACTGTCCGTGACCTGGTAGGATCCACCCGATGTTCACTGCACCCTCTCACCCACCGTCTCCAGTGTGAGTCATACTCCCGATTCATTTCATGGCATCGTGCCGAGTCCAAGAATGTGAGGGTGGAGCCAGAAACGCCGCAACGGTGGGCATGCTCAGTCACAAGAGCCGAGTGTGCAGATGGAGAAACTATGGGTTGGGTTGGGGGATGCCAGAATGCGCTCTCTTAAGCACCTGGAGTGGAAGTGGATCCGTACAACTGAGCCACAGCAGGTCTGGAAACCATGCCTGTGCTGGCCAGTGAGGCACAACAAGAATGAGACGGGGATGAGCACTCTCCACCTTCTGCAGCACCCAGGGAAGGACGGTGACGGTAAGAAAGGGTCCACCCTTCAGTCTTATGGATCCAGAACTTAACAGAATGGACACATAAGCCAACTGTCGGAGCAATCCGGATGTGAGCCCTGTTCCAGAAACACTCCTGGGCCAGGCAGACAGCCTGCATCTCCAACCAGTTGATGTGGAGAAAAGCTTCGAACTCCATCCACGACCTGATGGCGAAGTGGAGATGGAAGTGTGCTCTCCACCCCACCAGGGACAAATCTGTGAAGACTTCCACCTGAGGGGGGTAGGTACAATAGGAACACCTGATGCCAGCCAGACCAAAGTCGTCCATGGCTGCAGAAGTAGAGCTAATGCCCCCCCCCCCCC
>SMGT01012338.1:39500-64238 GCA_004794575.1 Lanistes nyassanus
TTTGCTTTATTACCTCCGTTCTGTATCCTGTAAGCCTTGGCTGCTGACATGGCATAAAGCATAATTCTCCCTCTTTGGTAACAATCACATAGATAAGTCAAGTAAGGTGTTTAAAACTGTAAAGTGGCAGCATGAAGACAGGCCTCCAGGAGCCGTCCTTAAATGGTAAAAGTTTTGTTCCAAGGTGACAAGTGAAGAAATATATTTGCAGATATAAACTGTTTTTAACCGTATTACTATGAAATATTTAATACAACTGCTAACTAGATGTGTATTCATGAGTGCACTTTGCTTAACATTTTAACTGTAGAGCTGTGCAACTGAATACAGCATAAGTTTGAGGTCAAAAAGTTTGACTGTTTTAGTTAAAAAGTCTGTTGCTAACCTGCCAACGATCAAATTTTGGCTATAGCTGCAGGGACGAAATGTTTATCTGATCTCGCTGCTCACTTCAAAACAGGATGGACTGGATTTGTGGAGTGATGCTATTGGATATCACCTCAGAGTTAAAGCTGATCTTTATACATGCACACCAAGAAAGATATACACTTGTTTTAGTAGTTGTTTGCTGCATTTTCTCTCTGATTACGCCTGAAACAGTTTTTCTCTTTGATTATATTGACTCGTTTTACTTTAAAAATTTAGCTGTTCTTTTCTGAAAATGGTTTGAAAAGATAAAACTGAAATTATGCTGTCAACCATCCTGCTAAGTAGCAGCCCTGAGCTGGTTGCATGAGCTTTCGTAGCTGCCCTTCAGGTCATAAGAACAGTCGTAATGCCCGTTCGCCCTGTGTATTTTAAATGCACTTTTATGAACGAATGCAAGCCAACCTCGCTCTGTACCACCGATATGCTACAACTTCAACTTGTACAAGCAATGCATCGCCTTGTCAACTACTTTCTCTGTAAAAATTCGAAGATTACTTGGACAGTAATGTTTTACGACAGAGTGCCTTAGTTGCAGGGGGACTTAACGTTAGACCAGAAATAATCTAAAATGTAATGTTATGTTATTTTAATTCTAATAACATTTGCAGTTATCTAGCATTGATTACATGATCTCGCGTTTAAAGAGGCGAATAAAGTCATCGATGAAGGGAAGCAACTACGGCACACCAATTGTTTAACACATGGCAAGGTACCCACACGCAGACTGAAAAGGAAGAACATTTTTGCGAGCGAGTTTTCCCCCAGTCATGGAGTACTTTGGCGAGGGGGCTACGAAGTCCACAAGTTTCATGTATGTATTTTTCAGAAAGATTCTTGTGATGCCGATACGTTCGTGGTAGGTTGTCTCTGTCGTGTGACGTCAAACGAAGTTTTTTCCATTGACCATTGGGATTGACTTTTGCCATCCCACTACGTACACACCGTGTCGTAGGTCTCAAAGGTGTGCATTTGTGCCTTTTATGAGCCACCTATATTGGTGAGCAGAGTCGAGAGACAAACAGAGTTGAGATTAGGGTAGCAGTAGAATCGACCTGCAAAGACAAGACCACGATTGGGGCACTTCAAACTACCACCACTACAACCGGGCCCCCAGAAGGGATGCGTCAGCTTGAGCCAGCAAGTGAAGTGGAAAGCCAACACTATGCGATCCCGCCACGAGTGCAAAACATTATTACAACTAGACCTTCCCGCTAATCGCCATATCCTCCCCACCCCCTCTGCCCCATAAGTCGAAATCACACCGCAAGGTGGAGGGAGTTCCAGAAAATAAGCACTGACTCATCCTTCTGCCTGAGCACTAAAATGGGAACATTTGCGTTACAGTGTTTCTTGGTAGGCTGCGAAGGAGTATTTAATATTTTATCTAGGTTTCTGGTTGTTTATTTTTATAATTATGGGACGTGCAGATCTAACTCTAAGGTAATGAAAGTATCAAGCAACTTACTGTCATGGTCGCTTTCAGCTTGTGCTGTGACTGCGGAACCCCAATTGAACCTAACCCCAGCAACATGTGTGTTGCTTGCTTACGCACAAAGGAGGACATCACAGAGGGAATTCCAAAACAAGGGGTCTTGTACTTTTGTAGCAGCTGTGAGAGGTTAGTTGACTTTGTCCAATTCTAGGGTATACATTTCCCCTGACAATAAAATATACAGTTATATGCTTGCCATGTATGACATACATCAGTCACTTATAGTCCTGTGCAGTGATTCAGCACTGGTGTCAGACAAGCCTGGTGACCGCTGTGTTCTCAGTCTCTGTAAGTGTAATGCAGTCCATAGGTACATATGCAGAATCCAGTATGAGAAATACATTTTTAACAAAAAGGTCTATTCTGTAAATTAAAAGTATCATAGTAGTTAGTTGCATCATTCTCAGATAGCAGAGTAGGTACATTCTTGGTTAAACTCCATAATACTAGTATTTTGAACTTACAACAGGTATCTGCAGCCACCATCAACCTGGATTGCAGCACAGCTCGAGTCACGGGAACTTTTGGCAGTTTGCCTAAAAAAGCTTAAAGGCCTTAACAAAGTGAGTCAGTCATGCTCCTGTGCATGTTGGTCACACTTCTGCACATTGTAATAATTAAAAGGCATTTCAGAGTGCTGGAAAAAAAACAACAACAACAAAAAACTTTCAACTTTTCAGGATAATCTCTTTTGCAACATTTTCAGCATGATGTGAACAAAATCAAGAGTATCATAAATAAGTGAAAGAATAGGTCCTTAGAATGTGGTTCTTATGTCGGCCAATGACAGTGGTATGGTGTAAAGAGCCCGGAGTAAACTAAGAATGTAGCATTGACTTATAATGCTGCGTGACGGCCATTTTCAATATGTCTGCAGGTCCGTCTGGTGGATGCTGGCTTTGTCTGGACAGAACCCCATTCTCGTCGTATCAAAGTCAAACTCACTGTTCAAAAGGAGGTTATTTATTTATTTATTTTGCTGGTTGGTGGGGTTGTGGGAAGCTGAAAATGAGAAAGAGAAAGGGATGGTGTATGTAAATGGTTAGAGAAATAGGAAGCATGAGAGAACTGTTGTGTTTGTATCAGCATATGATCAGACCAAAAAAAAAGCAGTGGTTGATGTCACATGACCAAAAAAAGGGCAGGTATGTCAGATTTTTTCGTAGTCCTCATGGAAAGAAAAGCTAACCACGTAAACCTAGTTTAAAATTACATCGCTTTGTGGCGCAATCCCCCCCACCCTTGCCCTCCAGCAATTAACCAGATGTGAACAGACCATGATTTTTTTTTTTTTTTGAAACTGGTGACAAAAAGGTGGGGGCGGGGGGTCTACAAGAAGAGTTATGGTAAGTTGGGTAACCATAACCACAACACAACACTTTTTTTTTGTGTGCCTTATTGGATTCGGAAGTGGTAAGTGTGACTGCTGAATGTTAAGTGGTTGTGAATGCTAATGATGTTTTCTGCTGATGTTTAGGTGCAAAGTGGTGCTGTCCTGCAACAGATTTTCATAGTCGAGTATGTGGTACAGAACAACATGTGCGAAAACTGCCACCGTGTGGAGGCAAAGGACTTTTGGCGTGCTGTGGTGCAGGTCAGACAAAAGGTAACTTGGTGTTACTTTTTCGGTGTATCCGGAAATCTCTGGATCATTCTTCAATTTTTGTGCATAAATTACCCCTGAGTTTGTGTTACAAACTCAAAAGCCGAACTGCACTTTGTGTTGGTTTATCACTGTGTGTATCTTTTTAAATTTGACATTCATTTTTGGGTGCGGATTTTTGCTTTCTTAAATCAGTCTGGTCTAGTCAGTCATAAGTCATACAGACCATCAGCATGGACATTGTCGGTCTGTAGCTTGGGCGTTAGAACTGGGCATGGGGTGGGGGAAGCCTTGGTGGATGGAGGTGTAAAATTGCCACAGCTGCGGGACAACATTATCAAGGGAGCTGTGGAGAAGAGGGGGGTTTTCAAAAAAGATCAAAAGTAATGTTTGCTTTAAAATGACCTTTTGTAATATGTAGGCAGATCACAAGAAGACATTCTTCTACCTGGAACAGCTGATTCTGAAACATCGTGCTCATGCAAACACTGTTAATATTAAACAAATGGCAGGTGAGTTGGGCCATATCAGTTAGAGCTACATTAATTGTCAAAGATCTGTCATTAAATTGGCATGCCTTGCACCCCTTGCCTTGCTAAAGTGTTGCAATGAACTGTATATCAGTGAACTGTATATCCTGTAAACCTGTACACCAGTTGTAGTTTAAGAATGCAGGTGATTGTGTTTAAATAAATGTTTTGAAAATGGTGTCCCTTCCACTATGTCCTTCTGATTATACATTTCCTGGAATACACATAAAATATTTCATTCAAGACTTACAAAATCACATGTAAAGTATGCTTGCTCGCATCCAGTTTTCTTCTTATTTTGAGTGTAAACGTTGTTATTCTCCAGATGGCCTGGACTTTTACTTTGTCAAGCAAGATGATGGTCGTAAACTGGTCGAATTTCTCTCAGCTGTTGTGCCTTGCAAGTAAGCATTGTCAGTCCTTGCAGGATGTGATACATTTGTAGAAGAATGTGCTGTCAAACTGTACAATCTTGATGTAACATTGTAAGTTTTCACTTTTTGTTTTTCTCCTTGTGTTGACCTGATCTGATAGTCTGAAAAGGAAGGTGTGTTATAATCAAATAGCATCTGTAAATATCTGTGATGTCTTCATTTGAGTTTTCAGACCAAATCTGTGTTGTTGTTGTTGTTGTTGTTGTTGTTGTTGTTGTTGTTGTTGTTGTTGTTGTTGTTGTTGTTTTACTGTTATAATAAGTGGAGATAAATAATTAATCCTACATCTTGAATGAGTAATTGTAAGTAATTGGTATTTTGTGTAGGTATGCCACAGCCAAAGAACTGGTGTCACATGATGTGCACAACAACACTTACAACTTCAAGCATACTTTTTCTGTAGAAATCATACCTGTATGTAAGGTGAGGATAATATCAAAATTTCTTATATGCTTGGGTGTTTGGTGATGCTTCAGTAAATTGGTAAAGGTTGGAAGGGCTTACACAAGAGATGTTTCGAACCAGAATTTCTCGGTGAAAATTTACTGCAGCATTGTATATGTTCTTTTATTAAACACATTTAAAAGTTGCCCAGCAACAATAATAAGCAAAACAGGAAAATGAAAACCTAAAAACTTCAGAGGGGTGTTTTGTTTGGGTTTTTTCTTGTTTGTTTGTGGGTTGTTTGTTGTTTTTTTTGGGGGGGGGGTGGGGGTTGAATAAGGTTATAACTGTGATGCTGTTAAATAAACCTTTGTTTTATCTAGGCGATCAGCTGCATAAGAAACAGCCATCTGCTAAAAAAAAAAAAAGAAAGAAAGAAAGGGATTTAGGAAATAACTTTGTAAACTGAGATACAACAAACTTCCAGATTTAGTAGGTTGCTTATGAAGGATCACTTGGTCTGTGTACTACAGGACAACATTGTGTGCCTGCCAGCCAAGGTAGCACAGCACCTCGGCAACATCAGCCGCTTGTGTATCTGCTATCGGGTTACCCACTGTATCCATCTCATTGACCCTGCCACTCTTCAGAGTAAGTGAATGTTAGTGTTTGTTATGTTGTGCATTATATGATGGGCACTTGTCTGTGTATGTGGAAGGCAAAGAAGTTAACTCAGTCTTCTGGGTATCTTTAAAGTTTTCATTAATCCAAAGCTAGAGCTACCTGGCACCCACACTCTTATGTGCAGACAGGTGCTGATTTCAGTAGAATAGAACAAATTTCAGATTAATGAAGGAATATAGAGTCTACTGCAAGTGCAATACTGATGTGTTCCAGTCGCAGAAATGAGCAGCCAGGTGTTCTGGCGCACGCCATTCAGGTCACTGGTAGGACCGCGCAACCTTACTGAGTTTATGGTCATGAATGTGGAGCGCATCGAGGGCAAGGACAAGCCACATCGTGTGCCATCTTCGCCTAAGGTTAGAGCTCATATTTTATTATTGATTGTATCAATGCAGCTCATTTTAATAATTGGTCTGAATATTCTTTTCATCCTGTGTCTTCGATGTTCTCCCATCAGTTCTTAAAAAGCAGGCAAAATGGAAGAAACCTTATGGAGTAAACTGGAAGCTGTCTGTGGTATTTCATGCAGTTCTGGGACTGCAGTCTTCGTTATGAGTTTCAACAGACTGGTGTACCCTGTGAAAATGTGGTCCGTGGTAGTGTGGCAAGCACATTTGGGCACTTGCATGAGGTGACGAGTTTAGGAGGGTAACTGGAACTAATTGTCTTGGCATTGGCTGCAGAATTAGCAAGGGCTATTTTTGTTTACATCTTCAGCATCTGTTAGTGGATGTGTGGGTGGCCAGAATGAGTGACCTTGGGGTCAATGACCAGCAGTTTCACACCCGTTCCCACCTCGGCCATCTGCTGCATGCTGGTGACACTGTTCTGGGGTGAGTTTGCATGTATTTGAGCACTGTATTCATATTGAACTCTATCAAGCATTGTTATTCGTATACCGAGGTAATTTTTTTTATTTGGGTGGGGGGGAAGGTGGGCTGGGAGATGCATTGTTTTACCCTGTAAAGGTTTTTTTCATGTCACAAAAGGTATGACTTCACCTGCTCAAACCTCAACCACTCAGAGTTTGAACAACTCCCTGCGAGTCGAATACCTGATGTGGTGAGTGATGGTTGAGCATAAATTGTGAATAGGCCAATGTTTTAGACTTAAAATACAGGTACTATAACAGAAAAGTGGAAGAAAGATGGTGGTTAACTGCTTGACCTTTTCTTGCGATATTTCATAGTTATGCTTAGGAAATAAAAAGGACATGTATTTTTTCCACAAAGTGAAATTTCCCGTCAGTATAAGCTACAGATCTGTGTTTGTGTGTGCACCTGCCCATGCATGCGTATGGATGCATGCTTGTATATGTGCACGTGTGTGTGCGTGCGCATGTGCATTCATCTGGAAATGTGACAATGTGACAATAGATGATTGTGAAGAAGGTGTTTGACCGAACTAAACGCAACCGTCGCCGCAAGTGGAAACTCAAGCATATGACTGATGTGGTGGAGACGCAAAGTCAAGAGAAGTGAGTTTCTTACTAATAATTCACTACTGTAGCTGAAAGGCTGCTGCAAAGTTTGCTGTATAGTAATTTAAGAATATTCCTTCATCCTTATTTAAGCATCATTGCCAGATGATCCTGTTTGTGTGGCAACAGAGATGACTAAATATTTACTATTTTTCAGTGAGTACCTTGATTTTCTGGAAGACCTTGAAGAAGACCAAGTCCTGCGCCAAGGTGTTAACATTTACAAAGGTACCACAGGAATCATCATACTTAGAATGACAACATAATAATAAATAGTCATGTGGTGATAGTGACAGAAGAATGGAGCTCAGGGTTTTCTGTAAAGCAACAGAAAGATGCCAACATGCATGATGGTAGTTAAAGTAATTGGTTCTACTTTTGAGTCTTTACGATTTTTGCTCGAGTTGTCACAGAAGTCTGGTATAGACTGGTCACATGAGTCATGTCTTTGACAGATGCCAGCAAGGTGAGTGTTGAGGAGGAGACCGATGACGAAGAAGTGCCGTTCATCAGCCTGGGTGAGATGCTGGAAGACTTGCACATCAGCGAAGATGCCACAGGTGGGGAAGGCTGTGCTATGATGGAGTGAGTCCAGAACCCTCCCACATCTACGAACCCCAAAGTGCAAGAAAACCTCGAGTTTTTTCCCCTTGTAGCTCGTGGCAGAAGCTGCAGCAGTACTGTATTTTACAGTGTGGTGGTGATCTAATGCAGATGATGTTTGTAATACAGTGGAGATGGGCACTTCTAGGTGATGAACCTCTGAAAATTTATAAAATATTGTATTAAAAAAGTCAGCCTTTCACTTTTTTTGTATGGTTGTCTTTTATTGGAAAAGTGTTGTCAAACTTCTTTTTTAACAATTGAAAGAAAGGGCACTTTCAGCACACTACCAATTGTTCTGGTGTAAAAGATTTGAGAAGCTGTTTTGAACTTACATCATTAACTTAACATTTCTGCTGCTGTCCGCTGTGCTTTATAATGTGTCTTTCTGGCTTAAATATATGTAAATGACAAATCAACAACACACACAGACCATCATCTCTTTCTTCCTTAGCCCTGTATTGAATGGCGCCAGACTTCTGGCTGAGACAAAAGAGATTCTGTGTGCTAGTAGTAGTTAAAAAAAAAGGAGAAAGGCAAGTACACATTCAAAACATACCATATCAGCCTGTCCTTGGAGCAAATACAACTGTAGTCTTAGCTGCAACATGAAGCATCTTCCACGTGGAATTTGTGTATCCTGTCACCTCTGTTTTGAGGTGCCATACACGACTGTTTCTTGTCACAATACTGTACCATGACCCAAAGTGCTAAATTCTCAATTAGCGATCCCTAACCGCACCTTCCAAACAAAACCCACATAGCAACCCTGGTAAGCCCCCTCAGCGCATGCCACCCGTGCACACAGCTCACTGACTAGGTCAAGCTGACTTTCTCTTGCATTGTTCGCCCATCGGATGTGTTTTTTACCTGTCGGTCTCCAAGTCCCTGCCTTCCCTCAGCGTGGCTTTTGCCTGGCAGTCCCCACGCCCTTTCTAGTCTCTAGTCTATGCTACGTCAGAAGAATAAAGGAAAGTGAGACTTTGTGTTCTCTCCTTGTTGCTCTGTCTTCTCATAACACTTTTTTGTTGGACAGTTTTTTGATTTGCGTAGTCTATTTTGTCTCAGCCGGTTAACGTAACTACACAGGGGGTATACACTTCGCTGTATTTTTCCCTGGTGTGTTTAACCTGCACTAACGCTTGCATTTCTGCTTTGTTGTTGCAGTCTGGGACTCAAAGTGTTTTCATCACTCCCCGACTTTTGTTCTAGGTGTTTTGGTTGTTCACTTAACCATGCAGCTGCTACATGAATTTTTTTATCTCCATGTATTCACGCTCTGCTTTGTTGTTGCAGTCTGGGACTCAAAGTGTTTTCATCACTCCCCGACTTTTGTTCTAGGTGTTTTGGTTGTTCACTTAACCATGCAGCTGCTACATGAATTTTTTTATCTCCATGTATTCACGCTCTGCTTTGTTGTTGCGGGTCTGTGACTCAGAGTGCTTTCGTCTAGCCCGCCGACTTTTATGCTAGGTGTTTTACTTGTTCACTTAGCCATGCAGTTATTACAGGAATATTTATTTCCATGTATCACGCTTTGCTTTGTTGTTGTTGCGGGTACGTGACTTAGTGGATTCGTCACTCCCTAACTCTTGTGCTAAGTGTTTTGCTTATTTCACCTTGTGATGCAACATGGGTTTTTTTCCCATTTTCCACGCTTTGTTTTATTTTGTGGGACCGTGACTTAGTGTTTCGTCACTCTCCTGTTTTTTGTGCTTGGTGTTTTGTTTTTCACTTAGCTACATAGCATGGATTCCTCCCTGCTTCTGGCTTGGATGGGATTACCTGGGATCTCTCCCACCAGCATCAGTCTGGCGGTTGTCTCCATTTTCCTGGCCTCGGTATGTCCACCGATGTTGCTGGTTCACCACCGCACACCATGCCTTATGCCGCTGTCATCTCGATGCCGTTTCCATTTCTTGACAACTGCGTTTTGGCATCAGTTTCACCGACTTCAGGGTTCTCCATGCCCCTGCTGGATGCTGGTGTGACTCTTACCACCATGGTGGTAAGAGTAGTGTGGTTGCTACTCGAGCGGGACCTTGGGGAGGGATTGCCACTGGCTCCCCCCGGTTCCACGTGGCATCCTTATGGTCTCATGCTCTTGGGGACAGATTTGCTCCGGCCTACCCCCCAGGGCGAATCGGGTCTTCACTGCTCAGCTCCGTACGCAGCAATGCAATCGAAGTCCCGTCCCTCGCAGCCCGGGTGCTTCCGCTGTCCGTTGATCCCACTTCCGCTGCTCTTAGAGCAGAATGGGGGAGGAAGCGGCTGTCGGTCGTGATGGAGGAAGCGTGGGTGCGCGTTTTTTCTCCACTTGTGAAGTGAGAACCCACCTGTGCTCCTGCCAGATCTGGCAGGTGCCAGGTGAACGTGCCTCCACCTTCTGGCCACCCATGGGAGGCTCCCCGTGTGAGTCATGCCGACACCCCCCTTCCGGTAATGCACATGTTCACGCATCAGACGCCTCTGATCGTGTGCATTCCGGTTGGGGAAGCGATCGCCCTTTTCTCTTCCCCAGAGAAAACCTGTTATGCCACTGATGGACTGTGGCGAGGGCATCGCTTTTCACTCAGACCATTTCCACCCACCATGGGGGCTAGAGTAGCACGATGGCTACTCTTGCAGGAAGCCCTGGGGAGGAACAACCACTTGTACCTCCTGTTCCATGTGGCATCACTATGGTCTCATGCCAATGGGGCGGACTTGCTCTTGCACGCCCCCCCCCCCCCCATGGCATGTTGGTGACCGACTTGCTGGTGCCCATTGCCGTGCAATCGACGTCACCGTCCCTGTGCACCACCCTGCCGGTTTTGTAGATGGGCCTGGCTCCTCTGACACTGTGCTTTCCGGTTGGAGGAGCAATCGCCCTTTTCTCTAACGATGTAGAACGCCAAGGGCATCGCTTTTCACTTGTCTGGTTTCACCTCTGGGGTCGTCCCGGTCCAGTGGGAGTGGGGGGGGGGGTAGGCTTCCACGAGCAGTCCTCACTGCATGGTGCAGCCATGGTTTCTGGTTTCCATTTTCTGGTCAGGGAAACGATCGCCCACCTCTTCTGTTGCTGGGGGTGCACAGTTGTCGAGATCGCACACTGCACACTTGCACCCAGAAGAGGGGGCTTCATTGTTCACTCTCCTGTTTTCTCTCCTGAGGCAACGGTGGTTGAGTTGGATGGGGTGTGGCCTCAATTGCCTACGGCAAAGAGACGGCGGACGAGAAACAAGCTATGCTTCTCCACTCCCGATGGGAGTTGGCGGCTCTCCTGCGGGAGAACACGCCAAAGTGCGCAATACAGGGACAGCAGGAAGCAGCACAGGACATGCCTGGTACTCTTCCGTCCACCTTCTGGTACCATGCTCATGGGCCCCTGCTTGCACACGTCACCTTTGGTGCAGGCTTCTCTGAGGAACGAGTGGCAGGACCACCCGTTGGGTCCTCTCTCGGGAGTCTGTGCTATTCAGCACAAGAGGGGTCTTCACTTTTGTGCGTACCTAGCAGACTGAGCACTTCTTGCAGCAGAAGTTGGCTATGTCTCATGGGTGCTTGCTGGTATTCTCTCTGAATCTCAGCAAGTCACCTCAAGCCTCGGCAGGGCATTCGACACAGTTGTCTCGATGGTCTTTTCTGCGCCCAGCTATCTCCAGCAGTTCGTTGGAGTGGTCGTTTGCTAGTGGTCCCTTCACTGCCCGACAACTTACATCACTGGTGGGACGATGGTGTCGCTTGTTTCACTGGCCCCTCTAAGTGCCGTTCCTGCGACCCATCCAGAGGATGTGCATTGGTTCCACCACCACATGCTTCGCCCACCTGTTCCAGCCATGGGCCGTCCTGGCCTGGCTGTCATCAGGCTTCCCATCATGCCTCCTCTCTCTTTAGTCGGGGCGTCCACTTCCTGCACCATATCGCTCCTAGCACTTGGTCAGAAGTGGATTCGAACTTACCCTTCACCCTTTGGGTGTTGTGTGCAGTTCCCCTCACTGCTTTGTGTTTACCACAGCACACATGGGCAGTAGTCCTCTCTTGTCAGACGTCAGACGGTCCTCTTGTCAGTCTCAGCTAGGTGGGTGCGCAGGGAACCAGCCATCGACGCCTCGGCAGCTTGTGACTGAGGAAATGTGGGTGTACGTTTTTCACTTCCTCATGAAGCAAATAGAAACGTGCCTCCACCTTCTGGCCTCCCACCGGATGTTCCCCAACTTCCCGGTGTGCATCACCGGCAACCCCTGCCTGATCTGCCCTTGGTCATGAGCTTGGCTCCTCTGACACGGTGCATTTCCAGTTGGGGTGGTGATTGTCCTTTTTCTCTCAAGTCCGAGAAAGCCAGACATGCGTCTGCCTTAAGCACGATGGCTCTTGACCTTTGCCTTCCTGGCCAGATTTCTGGCCCTTTTTTGACTTGTTCCTGACAGTCACTCTCTGGTCCTGTTCTACGATCCTGCCTTCATCCACTCCTGACCTCGTCAGCAATCCGGACAGAGCTTGGTTGCGTACAGAGGCGTCTCTGAGGTTTTGCCTCTCAGAGTCGCCTTTTTCTTCATTCTGGCTGACTGCAAGAGATTCGAACGCCCGTTCTCTCTCCGTCTCGCTCAGTCTCACCTTTTGTGCGGTGTGCTTTCCACACCGCCTACAAAAGGGATGGGATGGCAGAACCCTCCCAGCATTGCCAACTGTTTGCATGCAGGAGGGTCGGGCGTGGACTGACCCCCAAGCTTCTTAGGTACACGCGCTCCAAGAAGCTCTGGGGGTAGCCTACGGGCCCTTGGAAGATCTTTCTCTTTCGGGTCTTTGTTGGCGCCACCCACCTCCTTTTTGTGCTACTCAGCACTTTGGGTCATGGTACAGTATTGTGACAAGAAAATGCAAATTTCTTTTTCTAAATTTGTGTTTCTTTAAGAATACTTACCATGACCCATCAAAGACCTGCCCTCCTCCCCGCTGGTGGTTTTTCTGGCTTGAGAAAGTCAACTTGACCTAGTCAAGCTGTGCGCACGAGTGGCATACGCTGTGCGCATGCGCGGAGCTGGCTTACCAGGGTTGCTATTTGGGGTTGTTTGTTTTTTTTTAGATAACTCCAACAAAGGTACTGGCAGCGCTCAAACATAGCCGTATGCAGACGCATGTGCCCAAGGGAGCTTACCGTACCCAAACACGTAGCAAAGAGAGCGCCGAAAGAAAGGAAGGAACTTGGCAGTAAAATGAGTTTAGTCTTTCTCAATCACCACCACCCCACTCGAGCACACACGTGCAGAGAGAGGAGACTAAACGGTACAACCTCGATCATCAAACGTCTGTACTGCCGTCCACCGCCCTCTGCCTGCAGCAGTCTGCCTGGCTGCCTCCCACCTCGCTGTCGATGGCTTCAGCTCCTGCATCTGCTGTTCACACGGCAACCCGCTTTTGTTACAATCAGCACTTGCAGATGTCTGCACTAACACCAGCAAGCGATGTGCGTTGGCATCACGTGACGCTCTGCATATACTGTTGGTCTGCATCATGACCACCTCACAAGTCCACATCACAGGCTTTTGGGGACAAGGGAGTGGACTGCTTTGGGTTTACAAGCGATAATTGTTGTATTTGGGTAAATGAAGATTATATATCTACAGAAGCTTAGTGAGATTATGATTACAGTTTTAAATAACACTGTGTGTTTCACCTTGTTTTGCCACTTGTGCGGAGAGTTCAGGAGATGCTACCTTTGTTCAGCGTTTCTTCTGGGAGGTGGTTTCTGTTTGAACACAGCCCCTAAACTTCAGAGCCAACCACTAGTTTGGATCAAGCACTTTCTGATTAGCAGGAAAGAATCGACTTTATTGCAACGTAAAACCACGAGGAAAACAGAATCATGACCAAATAAAAAGTTGGCAACAGGATCTAAGCAGCGCCCATTCAAAACTGACCATGCGTGTTAACAACGACTGAGACCTTGAGGCCAGCCAGGAAGATGGCGCCAGGTTCCCCGATAACGAAACTGAAACCTGTGTTCCCTTCGGTCTTTGCGGTATAAACATACCCGATCATCTTTCGTCGCTTGGCGACTAAACGAAAAACGCAGGAGACTCCGAGGTCGGTATCCTGGAGGAGAAATATTTGCAGTCGGGTTCGTTTATTTCTTGCTTCGGTCATCAAGTCACGGTGAAAACAAGTTCTTTCCACTTTAAATCAGATTGTTAAATTGATTGCAGCTGTCCAGAGTATCTCGACTCCCCTGTGCGACATGCCAAGAGTTTGAAAAGAATCGTTACGTCACTTCCCGTGACCTATAACCCGTTTCCGAAACCCAGACACGTATATCGCTCCCGTTTAGCTAAGGTGACCGAATTTTGAACAGACGCCCCAGACAGCATGACCGCGCCAAAACAAAATTGACGCTAGCAGTTGGTCAGCATTGGCCGTAACGAGTACTGAAAGTTAAGCCGGTGGATATGTATGAGAAGCCGCTCATCGGAAGCCGAGGTGGTACAAGGATTGAGACAGCAGAAAGAAATATCTATTCATTGTGTAGTGGCATCACTCAGCACTGCAGTCTCGTGTAACTGGCTGACATTAAGCGATGTTACGATGCATGGGCTTGTGGGCGCGAGACGCTTTATTCTGACGCTCTAACTGCAGTCTGCTTAACTGGTTCGAGCCCGGTGGAGCGCCGTTCTGCGTTACGGGAACAATTAAACACCCGACTCTCGTTCACGCCAAGGCCAACTCGCCGTAAAAGGCGATAACGTCTTTAATGAAGTCTCTTCACTGGGGATATGGATGCACATGACCTCACATGACCTCACTGTGAAGCTGTTAAATGAAACCACCGTTGTCACCAGGAGGGTGTGAACCGTGGTTTCAGCTCTCGTCTCAGGCGCTAGTTTATAGGGCTGGGTGGTGAGTTTGTAAAGCCCACCGACTTCGGGAACGCATGCGTGGAGTACTATGCGCGTGCGCATTCCTGTTGCTAACCACAACAGATAATTATAGGTCAAGCCGTGACCCCTGCACAGCTTCACCTCAGTGAATTGCTCATTCGTGGTGGCCGATAGCTGAGTGGTAAAGACATTGGGTTTCACGGTTAAAAAGTTGCAGGTTCATTACCCTCATTAGATTATGATTTTTTAGGGGTGGGTGGGGGAGATTGGGGTGAGAGTTTGATGTTTGATTTTTGTAAGTATAAATTCAAGCATAAGTTCGCAAGCATAAGCAGGGTGAAAGATGGTCTGCGTATGCCTTCTCCAAGTCGGTAGGAAAAGTTAAATTTCAGAGGTTGGGGTTTTTTTGTTGTTGTTTTGCAGCCTGTATAAACTACACGAGTACAGTTTGTCATGTGTGTTGATTTTTATATTTTAATAGGCTCCATACAGAAGTACAACTGTTTAACTGACTGTTATCTCAACGTTTGGCTGGTTGAAGTCAGACTTTTCAGAATTTGTTTCTTTTGGGCATTTCTCATCCCTGGTGCTGATGACTCCACGTTGAACACGAGAACAAATCCACACCACTGAACTGGCACCCACCGCCAACACCATGCAGCGGCCGTGAGCATTTGGTTGCGTCGCCATCTTGCTGTAGACGACATATTTGCACAGTGATTTCCTCATCTCCGTTCATACCTTTCTGAAAAATATCTGTACTTTGAAGAATTTCAGATTAAGAGGCACGACGTGTCTTGGTAAAGCAAAAAGAACTTAGCCAAGCGAGAGCGAAGTCGACGTTTCAGGGCATGGTCCCATCTTCAGGACGGCACAGATACAGACGTAAATTCTCGCTTGGCCAAGTTCTTTTTTGTTGCACCTTTATTACCCCAAGCCGCAGCCACCTGTTTCTTTTGTCTTGGTATATTTCTTTCCACTATGTTCCGCGGTCCACCTCGTCCAGACATGGCTCCATTACATTTTCATTCACTTGAGCTGCCATGCCTAATTTTTATTGTACTGATCAAACAACGCTCCCCCAACACACACGCACGCGCGATACATTGTAGCGACGTGTGTGTGACGCGATATTGACTCACTAGTGCCCCAGATCTGAATGTTCGGACATGGCGTACTATCCATTTTGTTACTGTGCACTGTAAACTTCGATCGTACCTGACGGTCAAAGTTTTGATTAAATGACTACAGCCTGTTCCATTCGCGTTTCTTTTGATGCTCAGTATATTTTGTCATTGTAACGTAGTTCCGGTTTTTATTCTCGACCTGGTTACAATACGACAATGTGTGTGTGTGTGCTGGTGCGTGAGTAATTAAAGAGCTTATGTTTTCGTTGTCATAACAGCAGAAAGGCGGTCACGTCAGTCAACCCAGCAACTGTTCCCTCCCCATTACAACATTCAATTTTTGTTATCATTATTTCTTGGGGGCAGGGCCTCTCTACGGTGAATTATTTTCTGCACAGAGCAGAATACATCTTGAACATGGTTGATTGAAGGTAGTCGCTTGCGAGTGACAGCAGATTAGCCTAAATAAGTTTAATGAATTTGCCAAAAGTAAACACCACATTTCGGTAAATCCACTCAACCGTCAAGATTTTAAGAATGCCGAAAAGAACGTTCTCTTTGTCTCCCTGCTCTTCCACCCCCCTCCATTCATAAAATATCTAAATAAATCGGTTCTTTGACGCTCGCAGAGATGCGTCAGATGTCCGATGTTCTATATCAAGGGAGCTGACTCTCCAGCTTTGTCTGCATGCTTATCTTCCCGTTGGCATGGTTTAGAGTGCACTGCCAGAGGTTTTTGCAAGTTTGCTTCACCGTATGAAAGGGGCTTTACATCCTTGCTTCGCTGTATGAAGGGGGCTTTACATCCTTGCTTCGCTGTATGAAGGGGGTTTTGCATCCCTGCTTCACCCTGTGGAGGCAGTTTTACATCCTTGCTCTCACCTGCCTGAAAAAGTGCACTACAACAAAAAGAAAACGCACTTAAATCTTGCGCGATTGCTGCAATTTGATAGTAATGCATGTGACCTCGTCCTCTTGGGTGAATGGTGCAGAGTATTACATGTGGCTCTGTGATATTAGGGCATGGATTGAGTTTTCCTTTTGGGGTGTACTCTTACAGTCTTAAAAGTAAGAAGATAGGGAGCTGCGCTGTCTACTCGAACCTGAGTATCGCACGGTTCAATAACGTCTACTCAGCGAAAATGTGTGTCTGCACGCACAGATTTAATCCAACGTGGACACCATATTTGTCATTATATATCATTTTTGTTCCCGCTATTATCTGACTGATGTACGTCCGGCGTTAACTGCATGATCTGACCAATATATATATATCAACACCATATATATATATATAAGCCGTTCGTAAGGATTGCCAACGATGATTAGTTTAGCAGGATCTTTCAGAAAGTCAGTCGTGGTTCTTGTAACAAACCGACGATGCTGAAGATATGAGATCGAGAGGACCTTTCTTGACAACGATGCCCTATGCTTTCCTCGTTCCGAATTACTACTGTTCTGAATACCTCGAGTGTGTACATTGTTGTGACTAAACAGAGCTTCTCCACGAACATTTCTGAATAGAGGGGTTACGTTCAGGTCATCAGACGCCATGCTGGCTACCAATAGTTGGGATAAAGCGTACCAGTCAAATGTGTTTATACTGTTCTGCAAAGGATGCCAGATCCCTCCTTCTTAAGTTAAAGACGGTAAAAAGAAGGCAAAAGGGGTCAAGAAATGAAGACAAAAAGACCCACGGGCCGTGTTTTTTCTACAGCACCCAGCTTCTGCACAGCCAGCATGGTGTCTTGTGCAGTCCTGGCTAGTACACACTTTATGGTCGGGGTATTAGTAGAACCTAACCAAGTAACCCCACCCCGAATAGAATGATGCAGCCATACACTGGGTGGGTTGGCGGGGTGGGGGAGAACAATTACTGGCTTGGAACTAGGGGAGTACTTTTGTGGTGAGTGCGCCGAGGACTGCAGTTATAGTTACGTCACGGTCCAGTAGCGGACAACGTGAAACGTGAGCACCCAGCGCTGGGGAGGCAGTGACAGCAGCTATGCAGGTGTCGGAGCTCAGATGGCATCAACCTGCGGCTGTTTTCCTCTCAACATGGTGCAAGTCATGCAAGCGACAGGGACTGTACAGGTTACGCTCGCGCACCTCTGATCGTCCAGTGGTGACCAGGAGACGCGAGACAACGGGGGCTTCTTTCGCCGACCGCACGTGAAACAATGGAGAACGGGGTCAGCGAAGTGTAACCCGGGTAGCAAGGCCTGCTCTCGAGGTCAGTGAGTCAGTAACGTGGACAGCTTTTGTATATGTACACGTTTTATGTAAATTCACTCTGTCTAACATGCACACATAAGCACTTGTTTAAACAGATAATACTAATAGACACAAATATCCAAACGCTCTCCAACTTCCTCCTCTCACACGCACTCGCGGACACACAAAAGCGCGTGTATGTGCACTCCCGCAACGCGCAGCTTTCCATTCCATAAGCCCTCAAAAGTGAGGTTGGATTGGGGGGGGGGTGAGAGGACAGGGATGGATCTTTTCTCTCTTTCAGCGTTTTCCCTTCCTCTTATCTTGCTTTGTTCTCGGTACGCATTCAGAAGAACATTCAGAGAGTTTATAAAGACTACGCCATTCGCTATGCAAGACAATAGTGTTACATTTCATTGCGTCAGTATCATTAACTTTGACAGAACTGAAAAAGAAAACTAATATTGAAATATGCTAGTGGCATTGCTGCCGACAGCAATACACTGTAGCAAGAACGAAGCAACATTAGAAACCCGTTTCGGCTATCACTGGGGCGAGATGTTCACTGGGGCGAGATGTTCACTGGGGCGATGCTGCCAGGTAGAAAAAGGAGTCGTAGGACCTTCCGGAAGCAGACGAAAATGTCAAGGTCACGATTATAGTAACGGTAAGAAATAGGTCACAGCTAGACACTTACCGGAAAGGCATATGATATTGCAGAAATATCTGGAATATGACTGAAGTTTCCATAACATGGCAGACCTGGCTAGAAGAAGACAGGAAAGGAAACTTGTGGACCGCTGGGGACGTTAGAAGATTTCATTCATGCAAAAACAGTCATCGGACGCAGTGAGGTAGTTTTAGAATATTCCACTGTTGTTGGAACTTTCTGAAACTGGGCAGAAATTCGCAGAACGGGTGGAGCTTTCTAGGCATCGTCACCATCAGGCAGTTGAGAAACATGTACACTGGTAACTTCTGAAAAGCCTAGAGCGCAGAAGAAAATTCTGGAATATATCCCCTGTAGCTTCCTGCATTTGAAAGTGTCACATTAACTTTTCGTCTGCGTGAAACATTCCCCCCCCCCCCCCCACACACACACACAAATGACGTTAAACATGCAACGAAGACATTCGCAACAACTGCGTTGTTAGACGATGGTGGGGTCCGGTTACGTTAAAACAGCGAGCTCCACGATGATCCTTTCAGGTACAGTCTTCTGGTTATGTCATGTTAAGGTTTATGATAAAAGGTTTATCGCCTTTCAAAGCTACTATTCCACTGCACCCTGCCAGTCAGGGATCCCTGTTTGCAGGTAATTTGGCATTCCTGTATACGAACAAGGTAAACTCTCATCACAGCTCCAACAGTTGTTAAACATCACTGTGCAACTACAGGACGGGCCTTCGTAACTGGCACTACCTCTTCATGAACAAGCGAAGTTCCTCTTCCTTTCTGTTCTTCAAGTACACCTCTAATTTTCTAATCATCATAAATCCTCTCTCCCTCTCTTCCTATAGTTCCTCTACCTCAAGTTACTCGGGCTGCTAGTACGCTTGGTCGCATCCCCCACCCCCATGCATCCCATAAGTATGTACGCCGTGCCATCCTTCCCTTGGCAAGAACTGGCGCTACACACAGATAATCATTTTAATTAAACAATGAACTGGTCTTGAAGTATGCGACTAGCGCGCACTTTTCTTGGAGCGGGTGCTGAATAAGCTGACTGTGCCAGAAACAACTTTTATGATTCTACCCTCTGCCTATCCTTGGTCGGTAGGTGACAGAGAAAGGAATCTGTTACAAAAAACACTTTGCAAAAAGGTGCACAAATTTGTGGAATAAATTGAAACTTTTGAAAAAAGGCCCTACGCGTCTGATTTCTCCGGAGGTGTAAGAAATGCGTGCATGCAATAGAAACTGTCAAGCAATGTTAAGGACCTCTCCGGAATATGGGAGGTGGGGGGGGGGGTCAAAAACGTTCTATACGAGGATAGTCTTGAGAGACACCTGTACCATTATGAGTTGTCACGGCACCACGAAGGGACATGTAGCATTGTCTGTGTTGATGCCACAACACCACACTGAGACGTTCACCACTGCTTTCTTTCACAGTCAACGGACCTGTCATCTTTGGCCATCAAAGTTTTATTCATCAACGGATGTGAATCCTAGTGGCGGGCGGGTTTACAAACTGAGTAGATCTCCGTGTCCCTCAGACTATCAAACTTCATCCGTCTGTGTCCTTTTCTCCCTCTCTCTATCTCCCCCTCTATCCAGCCTCTCTAGGTTTATATAGCTAACCTAAATGTTGACTGCTGACCTTTTCCAGTCTGCACGTGTGGCTGTGGTGGGCAACTGCATGTTTGGTGACCCTAGTGGATGATGCATGGTTTGGAGTTATGGCTTTTTCTGTATATAGTTATTGAGTGCTGCGCGACTTAAAATGTCCAAGATACCTCTGTCCAAGGCACACTGTCCAAGGTACCACTGTCCAAGGTACACTGTCCATGATACCTGTGTCCAAGGTAAACTGTCCAAGATACACTGTCCATGATACCTGTGTCCAAGGTAAACTGTCCAAGGTACACTGTCCATGATACCTCTGTCCAAGGTATACTGTCCAAGGTAACCTGTCCAAGGTACACTGTCCATGGTACCTCTCTCCAAGGTACACTGTCCAAGATACCTCTGTCCAAGGTAAACTGTCCAAGGTACACTGTCCATGATACCTCTGTCCAAGGTACACTGTCCAAGATACCTCTGTCCAAGGTACACTGTCCATCATACCTCTTTCCATGATACCTCTGTCCAAGGTAAACTGTCCAAGGTACACTGTCGATGATACCTCTGTCCAAGGTACACTGTAATGATACCTCTAAGGTACATGTCCAAGGTACCACTGTCCAAGGTACACTGTCCATGATACCTCTGTCCAAGGTACACTGTCCATGATACCTCTGTCCAAGGTAAACTGTCCATGATACCTCTGTCCAAGGTACACTGTCCATGATACCTCTGTCCAAGGTAAACTGCCCATGATACCTCCGTCGAAGGTACCACTGTCCAAGGTACACTGTCCATGATACCTCTGTCCAAGGTACCACTGTCCAAGGTACGCTGTCCATGATACCTCTGTCCAAGGTACACTGTCCATGATACCTCTGTCCAAGGTACCACTGTCCATGATACCTCTGTCCAAGGTACACTGTCCATAATACCTCTGTCCAAGGTACACTGTCCATGATACCTCTGTCCAAGGTACACTGTCCATGATACCTTTGTCCAAGGTACGCTGTCCATGATACCTGTGTCCAAGGTACGCTGTCCATGATACCTCTGTCCAAGGTACACTGTCCATGATACCTCTGTCCAAGGTACACTGTCCATGATACCTCTGTCCAAGGTACGCTGTCCATGATACCTCTGTCCAAGGTACACTGTCCATGATACCTCTGTCCAAGGTATACTGTCCATGATACCTCTGTCCAAGGTACACTGTCCATGATACCTCTGTCCAAGGTACACTGTCCAAGGTACCACTGTCCAAGGTACACTGTCCATGATACCTCTGTCCAAGGTACACTGTCCATGATACCTCTGTCCAAGGTACCACTGTCCAAGGTAAACTGCCCATGATACCTCTGTCCAAGGTACCAGTCCAAGGTACACTGTCCAT
This sequence comes from Lanistes nyassanus, assembly GCA_004794575.1. Classification (NCBI taxonomy): domain Eukaryota; kingdom Metazoa; phylum Mollusca; class Gastropoda; order Architaenioglossa; family Ampullariidae; genus Lanistes; species Lanistes nyassanus. Next base: position 61,014 of record SMGT01012338.1, read on the forward strand.
GATACCTCTTTCCAAGTACAGTAGATTTCCTCTTATACGACCTTTCAAATTGCAAAAAAATTGGGTCTTATAAGAGGAAAGTCTTATAACGGTGACTTGCTTTGGTACAGCTTCTGCGCACATGTTAACATAGTACATGTACATGTAACTGCTGCATCATGAAAACAATGAAAAACTAACAAACATCTTTGTTCACACACAATGACACATGTAGGCAATTAATTTATTCAAAATCTGTAGTCACTGCTTCTTCGCTCACCCCTCCCCTTTCTCCACTCAAGCAGGACCGATGAACATTTCGCCTTACCATCCACCGGCGAAGCCATCCAACTGATGCCACAAAATCATCCAAGCCTTCTTCTACAGAAACACACAGGGCTTTCTCTTGAATGAACTTTCCAGTGATTGGAATATTTCTAGTTCTGGCGTCACAGAACCAAACCCAGACTTTCTCATCTAAGCTTGCAAAAGTTGTTTTTCTTATCTTCGACGTTTTTCTTTCAGCGTTCTCCCCGCTTTCCCATCTTTCTTTGATGGCGGATTTTTCTTTGATAATATTTTGTATCTGGGTTTTTCCAACCCCGATTGATTTTGCTATTGAGATGCACGTTTCACCTTTTTCACTCCTTTCTATAACTTTAAATCGATCTTCTAATGTAAGAACTTTTCATTTGCGTAAAGCAGCCATTGTTGTTAATGTCGGAAAGTTGCCGAAAGTCGTTCGGCGGCTGCCGCATGCCGGTCGTTGGTCGGAACACTGAGAATGTCGTAAACAAGGGTTCTTTTACTTAGGAATAATATACGGTCAAAAATTATTGGGTCGCATAGATGAGACGGTCGCAAAACTGGAGGTCGTATAGGAGGAAATCTACTGTACCACTGTCCAAGGTACACTGTCCGTGATACCTCTGTCCAAGGTACACTGTCCATGATACCTCTGTCCAAGGTACCACTGTCCAAGGTACACTGTCCATGATACCTCTGTCCAAGGTACCTCTGTCCAAGGTACACTGTCCATGATACCTCTGTCCAAGGCACCACTGTCCAAGGTACCACTGTCCAAGATCACCTAAAACTATTGTCTGTAGTGTATGGGCAGCCAGGTCTTCCCCTTGGGAGGATGGCACCACGTAGAGATGTATGGATATGGGTGGTCAGAGTCACTCTGGCAAGTAACTAATGCCAAATGCCCAAGAGAAACCCGCATGTATGCATGCATTTACATTATATTTGGTAATTTACATTATACTTGGTAATTTTGTACTGGCTGAAAATCTTGGAGAAAATGACATAACAGAATGTTCACATTTTGGAAAACAAGAAGCGAGATACAATGTAGAAAAATGGACGTTGAAGGCACTTTGGTAAAAGAACTGTATATTTGTACAACAAAGAGAACTTGGCCAAGAGAGACTTAGATAGGGCCATGGCCCAAAAAGTCCACTTCCTGTCTAAGTCTAGCTTGGCCAAGTTCTCTTTGTTGTACCTTATTTACCCCAAGCCACAGTCGCCTGTTTCTTTTCTCTTAACTGCGTATTTATGATCGTTCGGTCTGAAATAATATATTTGACGTGGAGTTTAACAGCTGTAAATTAAATGATATGATGATCGTGACTTCTGTATTTTGGGATGATTGGGATGTTGTAATATCGATTTTTTTTAAAAAAAGGGTAACGTTTCATTCTTTCTTTCACAAATTTATTTGGTGGTGGTCGTGGCGATGGTGGTGGTGGTGGCGGTGGCGGTGGCGGTGGCGGTGGTGGTGGTGGTGGTTCGCAATGGCGTGGGTGTTGTTTCTGGTTGCTGTGAAAGCGCACGGTCCCAGCACGAGGCTGACCGACACGTACAAAGTGTATTCCGTCGTCTTCATCCCGATGTCATCTAACTCTGTTGGCCCTGGACAAAGACTGAGAAAGAGATGACGATATGAGGTTTCACGAGTCTGAGGCAGTCTGTAGCGGCCACGGATTCAACACACTGTGTATTAGTGTGCAGTCCATGTGTGCGGCTACCTGTCTTCAGCGAAGCGACTTCAAGCCAAAAGCTGGTTGTAGGCTGGTTCGTGGCATCATGCGATGCTGCACAATGCCGCGTTCCCAAAGAAGGTAACATCTCAGAACGAGGGCTGCGGGCGTTTTGTGCCCGTCATTTTGGGGCACCGTTCAATTTGCAGTTACGGATTGGGGGGGGGGGTTCCCCAAGTTTCACGCCCCCCCCCCAATGTACGGATCAACGTACCCCTCTCTCGACCAACACTCACATCACACACACTGCCAGAAGGGGATTATGGGGGCTTCCCAGAGATTTGGGATTAAAAAATTTTTTTTTTACTTTGTTGATTAAATCAGCAGTCAATTTTCTGAGCAGTTGTCGCTTTGAATGCCATTCAATCATTGTAGTGCATGATATAATGTGAGTTATTAAGCAATAGTATTCTGTTGTGCCTAAGATAGGATAACGGGGTGAGGACCCCATCCCCCTCATCAACAGCGTAATCCCCCCCCCCCCCCCCGACTAGCTTTAATGCAAATCCCTCGGTACCACCACGGGCCTATAAACACCGTATACACCTGCGCGTATTTGTTTACCTGTGTGTCGCAAACTCCGCTGCAGTCGGTAAACTTTCTCGAGGTTGATGACAACTGGCTAAATGGGAAGGCCGAAAAGGAATAAAAGAAAAGAAAAACTTCCTGCTTTATACCAGAGCCAGGCGGATTCAGTTAAGTACTGAGACATTGATGTGGTACAAAGAAAGAGTCTTCCCAGCACTCGAGTGTCCTTGCGGGGGCGTATCGCTGCTGCCCAAAATTTAGAAGCTATTGTTAACAAGGAAAACCGCGTACGAGACACAAACACCGACAGCTCGATGTCCTGGGCGTAAACATGAAACAAGGCATGCAGCTGTTTAAGTCCTGTCGCGCGAATGTCCATATTTTCACCACCATGAATCATGTTGACGCTATGAAAAGTATTTGCTTGCACGGGCAAGGAGGTACGACCGCTGGCTTGCATAGATGTTCTTACCCGATGATCTTCCATATATGTGCGCCTAAAATGCGCGTGGTTAACGGCCGCTCTTTTGACCAGAAGGCCACACGCGAACAGTCATGCAACCCATGGACGTCTAGTACATTGTATTGTAGCCAGTTCCTATGTACTAGTTTAGTAATTAGTAATTTAGTGGGGACCGATAGGGAACGGGGAGATTCGGGAGGGGGGGGGGGG
>SMGT01012338.1:64248-77640 GCA_004794575.1 Lanistes nyassanus
AACTTTGAAGAAACTGCTTTCTGTGGCCACTCTTTCGATAATGTTAGCTGCTGAGCTCCGTGTGGATGGTATAGTATATCAGTGGTCCTGCGCATTCAACGTTTCTATTACCCAAAACTGTAATTCTTTTCAATGGAAGCGACGTCAAGCTAAGAAAACAGTTGAACATTATAAATGTACTGTTCACGACTGAGCAGGTCTGCTCTTTGCCTTTGTCTTAAAGTTGGGCGGTATGACAAATATTCATCGGAAATGTCGTCGGGGAATATCTCGAACGAGCACAGTTTCGCCATAGTTGTCTTCAAATTGTCTTGAAACTGTGCGCGCATCCGGGTTGTCAGAAATAGGTCAAGAGTAGGCGGAGCGACTGGAGCCTTCTATAGTTTTGAGGGGAGCGGTCAGTCAGCGCACGGAGCTACATCATAGTGTCCATGGGCAGCGGGCGGCGGGCGGCCACCTACAGAGTGGTTAGTGATAAGGGGTAGAAGGGTCTGGGAGGTAGCGTAATGGTCAGAGTAGAGGGGTAAGGGGGTAAAGGTTTTCCCCATGGATAGCCAATAGGAAGGAAGGGTAGCGAGGTAGATGGAGGTGTATGGGCGACTGAGGGGAACATGTTTGGGAAAGAGAGAGACTACGCAAGGTTGACAAGAAAGCTCAGAAGACTCCCAGCGACGTCTTCAGCCTTTGGATGTTTTCCATCTTTCTCACTTGTAAATACAGTGCCGGAAATAAACCCATCCGTCACAAAACTGCTGTTTGGCTTTTTACTTGTGTAAGGGTTAAAGTATCTAGGTACATAGACGTCATTGATGCAGTCTATTTGAGCGCCATCTTCCCCGGCCCAGACAGTCGCTGTTTCAGCAGGAAAACGAAACCGGAGGCCGTGGGTCTGGGGTGCTGTGATGGCTTGGCGCCCAGTATTGTCACCTTTCCTCTCCGGGTTTTGATTGACGCTCGCTGACAAAAGGAGTCCGCACTGCCGGTTGGATGTTATTGATGCACAAGGGCAGCGGAGGCCAAGCGCCAATCACTGCAAGCAAGAGAAGCGAACGGTTTGGGTACGGTTGGGTGGATAGGGAGCGGGGGAAGAGAGGAAGGGGACGAAAAGTTTGCAGGCAGGTGCGTCGGGATGGAGGGGGGTGCGGAATGCGCAACAGTCGCGAAGATACATTTACTCATTTTTGTGAGGAAGCCACGCTTTGCCAAGGGGAGACCATTCGCGGCGAAGCTGCGGCGTCTGCTGCCCAATGGCACAATGCCTGGCAACGTATAAAAGGTTCGCGCCAGCTGCCTGCAGTTTTTCTTCTGCTGTTTAACCACATTTGTGCACAGTCTCAGGGACATCAAGCCAACGCTAGTGGTCGGCATTGGTCTGAACGAAAGGGGTACACTCAGGTTGATGGAAGCACATGCAGGTAAGGCTGGCGCTCAGTGCAGGGCGGAGGCGGTGGTGGTTATGTAGGGGAGCGGTAGCGTGACGGATTTTAGTCTTGTGTGCAAAGGAGATGTCCCCCTCCCGTAGCCCACGCCTGATGCGAATTATCCGTGGAAGAACGGATAGGACAGGTAATTTACTGACGCCCAGTGAAGGGCGACTGTTCTAAGGTGACAGATTATGGGGCAAGGCAAGGTGTGCGTAAGGGAGCTCTCCGCCAGTTCTTTCGCGTCCCTTCCCGCCTATGCTCCCATCTCCAGCCTCGCGCTTTCGTAAGCACCGTCTGCGCATGCCATGGCGCCGACACTGGGGGATACACGCGTCGTCGACTTCAGGATACAGTAACAGGTTGCCTTGCCAACCAGTACCAGCTGGAGATTTGTTGGGGGGGGGGGGTTGGGGGGCGACAACTGTGACTACAGGATTTGTTGTTTTATTTATTTTTGTCCTTCATGAGGAAATTCGAACTGAGGGGGATTTTTTTGGAACAATAACCCGGATCGTCCTCTGCAGAACGTAGTTTCACAACTGACAGCCAGCACGAAGCCAGTACAGCCATGTACTTTTTTGTGTGCTCTTTATACCATAAACTTGGATACACCTGGGACGTATGGATCGTCGAACCATGACCATCCAACTGTAACCAGCAGGAGGACGCTCTCATCGTGCATGACATGACAAACCTGCTACCCATTCACCCCAGCCAGAAATCACTATCGGAGGACCAGCCCGGAGCCGTTGAAGACCTGGATTAATCAGGAGGATTTAGGTCGAAAGTCTTTTTGCTGATATTTGACCTCGAAGCCTACAGAGAGTGTTTGCTGAACCCGCGGACTTGGCATGTTGTAGTTTTGGCATGGAGCAAAGATTGACTCAAAAGAAGCAGATAATTAAATGACTGGATTATCATGAAGTGAACTGAGTGGAAATGTTTCATGATGAAAAAGGAGGAAGAGGAAGAATAAAAAGAAGAGGAGGAGGAGGAGACAAAAGGAGGAGACAGCGGCATTGTAAATGAAAAGAGATAACATTTTTATCTGGCAGACTTCAAAATTATAGTGATTGGTCGTATTGTTCGGAAGCTGAAGATGTTATGGCGCCTTCGAATCATCTTGTGATGAACATGAAACGATCGAGACAGCGTCAGGCAAATAGATCGAATGATCCGAAAAAAAAATATGTCAAAGGTAGCTGTAGTTGCAAGAAGGCGAATTTCTTGGCCCCTCTTGCACTCAGAGAGATATTAAGACCTAAAGATGTCGATCCCAGTGGGTTTTTACAATAATAATAAAGTATCGCTATGGGACTTCTCAAGTTATGCGCAAATACGAGTGGGACATGGAAATCCATCAGAATGTAAAGAAAAATGAATAAGTAGATATACAGACTGCATGTACGTCTAGTAAGACCATTTACATCCATTTAAAGAACGATCTTTAAGGAAACTACTGTTTTTAATGTCGTAAATGTTTTCAAATTCTAACATGCCGTTAAGTTTTGCATATATGACAACATTCATGTTCGCGTATATGTGCGTACGTTTGTGGGTGCTTTTTCATACGTATATATGTGCGCCCGCGCGTCTGTTTGGACGTGTATGTGTCTTTTCAGGAAAGTGGCAGCATACTGCGAAAGGTCAAAGACTAAACACGTCCACTCATCCGTTGCGTGTACACGATGGCCGACATCCCCCTGCTGCTGATTTTAAGAATCTACATCTGTTCCTACGTCACTGTCACTGCGATTCAAATCTACCAACCACCCGCTGGTAAGTCAGTGTTCTAAAAGAACAGACAGGCGGGCAGACAGGAGGACGGAAAGGCTAGACGGATATTTGGGAGAGAAGTACGTACCTTGCACGTTTGGTCAAGACAGCTCTGTACTGAACGACACCAGACTCGTCCTCAAGACAAAAGAGTTCCCGTGTGCTGGTAGAATTTCAATGCAAAGAGACACATTCAGAACGTGTCCTTTAACTGTGTCATGAAGCGTCGCCCACCGAGAATTTCTGTATCTGACAGCTGCACTGGGGCCAGTTTGGAGCCGTTGTATAGACGGCTGAAGATGACCGAAATGCTCAAACGATCGTTGGTGACAAAGTACTGTTGGCAGTCTAGTTTTCAGGTACCTAGTTTGGTTTTGGTGGATAAAAATGTCAAAGGGAAAAGTCAACGAAAAAGTCAAAGGAAATGAGATTTTGACATTTTTTCTCTGTGCATCGGGAAAAAAGTCAAACACTTGTGTCCATTGACTTTTTCCCGTTGACTCTGTCACTTGTTCTTCTAATGAACTGTTCTGGGAATGGGATATTTGAAATGAGAGGTCGTTATCATTCCTGCATCAGACTGTTCCTAGAAGATTCTGCAATCAGATCCTACAGGTTCTCGAAGTACACGGTGTATGCCTGCATAAGTAGAGAACGCTGAACTTTCAAAGGTCGTACTTCGAGTACTTCATCACAAACATTTCGTCAGTGGTTACGTGTGAGAACTGTGACCTACTGAGCAGTTAAAAAAGAAAAAGTCCTGACGGAAAACGTTGCAAGTTTTAAAAATACCCAAGAGGAAATAAATTAGAAAACGTGGTCTTTCCTAGCTAAAACCTTGACTTTCCCTGTTGACTTTTTTTCCTTGAGTTTTTCCCTCGACTATTTTTTTTACACCTGTCATCTCTAGTTTAGCTAGTTATTTTTAAACCAGGTGCTTTAAGTAGTTCTTCTAAAGTTCATCTCGTTGTCCATTGTGTCTAGTTTTTACTCTTTTAAAAAAGCTAGGTAAAAAAAAAGACTTTTGAATTCGTTTGAATTTCCAGGGAATACAAAGCCATGAAGGGAATGCTAATTTTGAAGTAGAATGCTGTGGCATCCTGTGTAGATTTGTCTCAAACCCCATATAAGCGATGTCACCCATTAAACAGCAACTCGTCAGTGATTGGCACTTGTAATGTCGCATTATTTTGTGACATGGCGACCCTGCTGTGCCACAAAATTCAGCAGACTGATATATTTACGACACTATTCGACCACTGCGCTTGTCGTTCAAACATTAGACGAGCCACGTTTGGTTTGCCCTAAAGACACAAACCTGCCGCTTGTTCAACCAAAACTTGATCTACTTTGTTCCAACGTTGCCCAGCGAATCTCCAGAACTGGCTGTTATACTTGCGACAAGCTCTCCAGCGTTTTGCGACATTCAAGTGTTTGTCGCCTATCCCAACACCAGTGACCACGACAACGACGACAACAGAAATACCGAGGTAGATGTGAAGGGCTGATCGACTGGACTGGTCAAGAAACGAGCACGACGTTTTAGATGGCGGAACATACGGATCGCTATTTCGAATATAATATATCTCCTTCTAAGAAAATGCTGGCTTTCCCGCAACACTTTGACATAGACGTGCGCGCGTAAACACACACTCATGAGCACAACCATTCACTCACGAACACTGAGGACTGGATGAACGAACGGGTGAACGGCTAGATAAAAGGGAGACTAGGACACATGTTCACAGACATGGGAAGGAGATATTCACAGACATGTTCGGATTGCGTGATTTGTCTTTATTTTTATCAACAGAAATCGTTTCGGAGAATGGTCGAAGACCCCTGGACTTTCTAGTGGGCTCTCAGATCATCTTGCGTTGTCGTCTGACGTTAACTGGACGTGGCTTGAACGTCAGCTCCCTCTATATGACCTTCCACAAAGATACGGTAACTTTTTTTCCAAATAGGACAAATCGGATCACACGCACGCACGCACGCACGCACGCACGCACGCACGCACGCACGCACGCACGCACGCACGCACGCACGCACGCACGCTGCCATAGATCTTTGGGTGAGTTGAGTGCGGATTTCAAATTTAGTGCTAGTTTATATTTGTTTAGTTCTTCTTTAAGGTTTCCCCTTTCTTTGCTATTTAGGTTGCACTCTAACAGCACGTGGGATGTGTTAAACCTGTCACCACAGCTTCAACTTAGTGGATTTTTGTACATCATGTTGTATTCGCCATTTAATCTCCTGCTTATTCTTGCCTGGTTTGTTCTAGTAGATTTCAATAGTATTAGACTGTTACTCAGTTTTCAGTTTTTGTATTTGATTTCCTGTTGTACAGCTGTTGTATGGTCTATTGTGCTACGTTTCTTCCTAAATCCACTTTGTTCTGGGGAGAGGATATTTTTGGCTTCACAGAAAAAGTTTAGTCTATTTTTGAGGATTGTTTCTAAGGTTTTTCCTAGCTGTGATGTCAGTGCTATTGGTCTGTAGCTATAGAGGGGGCTGTCTTATTTTTGCCACGTTTGAGGATTGGTACAGCGACTGCTACATCTAATCCGGTGTATAACGTTAGATTTAGGTTTAGGCTTATGTTCTAGACTGAATGCTGGCTGAGGACACGCTTGAGCTCAGTTTGCTTCCGGGTCGGCTTCAAGGGCAAAATCCAAATCTCCATTTTTCGATGTTTGTCTCCGTTTTCAAGATCGAGGCTCACGCGTCCCTGCGTTTAGAACCCTGGCAAACACTAGTGCGATTAAACTCTGATAGAGTAAAGTTGGTAGTACATTGTCCGACAAATTCGACTGAGGACAGAGGCAAAAAATTACCCCGTCCGACTAACTCGACTGAAGACAGAGACAAACAATTAAAGCCGTGGCCAACTGTCTTAACGAAGTAGTGTAAATGCAGGTAAAACCTAAAAACGCTGCTCTCACGAGGTCCGAAAAAGTCAGATTCAGGTCCAGAAGATGTAGCAGTAACCAGCAGCGCACTGCCCCAGACTGTGCCTACATGCACAGCGGAAATACAAATAAATCGTGTGTGATTGCTGGAGGTTATGTGGCTTAAACCTTGTATGTAACGCTGTGTCAAAATGTGCCTTAACCTACCATATATCCGAATTTTCAGCCTTTGCATATTTCCTATTCGCACAAATGCAACCTTTTCTGGAGCGTAACTGTCCCGACCCCCACCCCCGTCCATGTCAGACGACCTAGTGGGAGCACGTGTTGCGTGTTCTTTCACTCTCGTGTCACTCAGACAAAACTCAACTCCGGGTAACATAAATAGGACCCACCACTATTTATTATCACCCAGGAGCACTAGACGTAGCTTTATACCTTAACCACTTCACTTCACTTCAACAACCAGAAAAGTTCACTTTCAATCTAGTTCACACTAATTCTTCACGATTTCACACAGCTACCTCAAACAATCAAAAAATTCAGTCATCCTATTCCTGATCAAAACCCAATCATCCAACACTAATTCTCCCTGCTCTACACTCCTACAACTTTCACATCCTGGTCTTCATACCAGCAGAACAGAAAATATATCCACCATTTAACTAGGCATATGACAGATCACAAAACCCTCAACAATACTCGGAAACATCTGTACTTTAGATCAGCTGTCAAAGTTGACTTTGGGGGTACTATCAATTAGCGTTAGCTTTTCCTCTCGAACTACTCTCAAGATGTAACATAGGTTTCCCCAAGTTATGTTTTAACTCGTGCGCAGTTTTCAAAAGCATCAAAAACAATAACACAAACAAAAACCCCAATTTTTCATCACAAATCGCCATTAGGTCCGGCGGTGCATGTCCCTCTGTACTAATAAAGTCCCTAATATTTATCTATCTTAAGTTTCTGTCAGTTCCCACTCCTCATGAATTACACGTCCACAATCTCAACTTAAAGGTTCTGACGTCATCAATCATACGGGTCCCAGTAGTCAGCCCCTCGTCCTCAGCGTTGCGTTTTCTGTGACGTCACTTGACTTTATCTGTCGTCTCCGCCAAGTGCACAGTTCTCATAAATTACAGTTCTATGGGTTCTAAACAGTCACTTGTATCTCTCGATGCGATTTCTACGTGAACTACACTCCCCGTATTACACAAAGTCTTCACAACTACAAGTTCCAGTATTATATTCATGAAAGTTTACATCGTCCAGTCTCGTTATCTCCTCTGCGTGATATACACTCGTTAGGCACCGCCGTTCCCGTGAAATTTCACCAAGTTCTCGCCTACCTGGCTTCCCCCACTGTGTTAAGAACGTAGGACGTACGCCTCACACTGCGTCATCGTCGTTGATAAGGCGGGCCCTCACACAACTGACCCACTGTCCTGGTCGCGGCCACGTGCAACGCAGTCGGACTGGTTTCACCTCTATACCCGGGTGCACTCCATGCTCCCGCTGGCCTGGTCACGAGGTCGACTCTTATTCGCGCCTCTCTCCACTCTCACGTTCCCATCAACAGGTGTCGGCTCTGGGGCGGTCGAATCCTGTTGCTGTACAGGGGTCTCCCTACCCCTACCTGGAACTCCTTCAGTTCAGCGGTTGAAGGAGCAGGTAACATCAAACACACTGTGAGTACGCTCCATCGCGCTTCCCCACAACAGTCAGATCCTTCAGTCTGTTTCCTTCAACTCTGCGTTCACAACTAAACTATTTTCGTTAACTTCTCTCTCAGTTCCCTAATGCGTGAGCGAGCTCACCCCTCCCCCGCTGTGCAGTTCGGCTATCCGTTCAACGTCTAGTATGGGAGACCGCTCAAATCAAAATTCCATTTAACTTGTCACGTGGATCGTCACAGTAACTAATGATGCTGCTCCAAAAGTTCACCACTGTATCTGGGAAAAAAAAAGTCAAAAATAAAAGTTCGAGCAATGTTCTGTTATGTTTCTGGACAATGCTAGGTGGGATCGTAAAAAAATTATTTAGTCCATCCGTTTGCTACAAAACATAATTTTAATTTTTTTTAAAAAGGGGATCGAACACACATTTTGGCAGTACAGTTTCGGGTAGGAGAAGTTTTTTTTGGAAAGAAAGGTTTCTTTGAAATGAGAAATTGTTAAATGAACGCCTTTGGATTAGTTCTCAGTGACTGCTTTCATGCGACTTAGTCAAGCCATGTGAATCCCGCATAACTGGAGGGCTTCAGACTGATGCGTGAATTGTTGCTAGTTTGCTTCCGTTCTTAAAGATTTGTTATTCACTCACTTGTTACGGACGTTTACATTTAGACAAAGTGCCAAAATGATCTTAGATTTTTGTCATGCATATGGAGGTTCTAGAAATTTTGTAGTTGTTATTAGCTGTATTAGACTTCAAATCATTTTGTCATCAGATTAACCCAGAACAAAGACCAGAAATTCAAAAGTCGAAGAATAGAACAAAATACATTACGTCGGTAATCTGCCTGTTTGAACGACAAAACACTCGTGGAGGTTCGCAAAGAAAGAATAGGAAAAACAAAAGTCAGGAAAATGTTGAACTTTTGGTGAGAAATAAAATTTAGCTGAGCGAAATTGGACAAACCGATACATAACATCGACGTTTCGGGGCTTTGGCCGTTCGTCAGGACCACAAAGATAACGAATAAAACAACTGTGGGGCTCAACGTCATACACAGAATCGAACTCTTTTCGCAGGTGGAAAACTTCCCTTTGAACGTGGCGGTGGTCGAAGATGGGATCCGGTTCGTTGTGCACAACGCCACGCCGCACCACTCCGGAGACTATTACTGCGAGAGTTCTACACACGGCACCTTGACCACTGAGGAAGTCCGTGTGGGGTGTCAGTATAATGCTTATTTTTTCTCTTTCTCTCTCTCTCTCGGCCCTCCCCACTTCTCCCTCTCTCCATCCAGAGTCAAGAACCAGCAGTCACTCATTTGTAATGCCTTTTATTTTCCGCAACTGCACGAGTGCGAGACGTAGCCCCGCCTCAGCTGTAGCGCAGGGTAGCGCGCGCTCGGGCTGCAGTTAACTGCAAGTGGCGGCGAAAAGTAACTGCAAGTGTGCGACTGTCTTTCACTCATACGGTGCCGTGCGCGGGCGCGCGTGCGTGCGTGCGTGCGTGCGTGTGCACTGACCTCACCGCCTGCGTGCGTTTGTGCCTTGTGTTGTATTTGCTGTGTTGCTTTAGATAACCTAGCTCCGCTTCTTTTCCCCATGTTTATGTTCTTTGATGGGACTGGGATTCACGATTTAGTAAAACACTTTTTTAAAATTTTTTCTTTTGAAAATGTCGCTTTGCACAGATGTCCCTAGTGACGACTTCAGAGTGACGTGTCGTCTGCGGCGTGCGGAAGTATTACACTGTTGTGTTGAAATTGACGCAAACAGCGATCAGCACAGCCTGGAAATGAACCCAGTGCAAGTATCATGGCACATGCGCATGACGTAAGCTCATCACGTGACTGATAATGCTGGGTTTATGTGGGGGGCTTACATAGCGCGACTAAGTGGGGGGGGGGGGAAGTAGTCATAAGAAACTTCTAGTCCATCCGTTTGCAACAAATATTTCTACAATTATTCCTTAAGCATCTCGGGAAAGAGACGGATTTTAAAAAATCTTCATCGAAATTTAATGCACGCGGTTTGATTAGTTTTCACGACTGCTTTCATTCGACTTAGTCGAGCCGTGTAAAGCCCCCATAAGCTAGTGACGTTGAAAACCTGTTGTGTGGTTGACATTAAAGTGTCAGGCCAGGCGGTGCGTTACAGGTTGGTATCCTTTGGCATCAGCACTGACATCAAAATCAAGACTGACAAGCTAGAAACAGTCCACAGCTTCAAATATCTTGGATCCATAGTTAAGAATGAAGGCTCCAAACCAGAAATACTTGCCAGAATAGCAATGACGACGGCAGCACTGACAAAACTGAAAACCATCTGGAAAGACAACATTACCCTCAGTACAAAGATCAGACTGATGCGCACCTTAGTCATCTCCGTTCTTCTCTACGCTTGTGAGACATGGACCCTGACAGCTGATCTACAGAGAAGAATTCAAGCCATGGAGATGAGATGCTTCAGAAAAGTCCTCCACATCTCCTACAAAGACCACATCACCAATGAAACAGCATACGGCAAGCCATTGGCGAACATGAAGACCTGCTGACTACTGTCAAAAAGCGCAAACTGGAATGTCATGGGCACGTGTCAAGATCATCAGGACTTGCAAAAATCATCCTGCAAGGTACAATACAGGGAGCAAGAAAGAGAGGCAGGCAGAGAAAACGATGGGAAAACAACATCCAAGAGTGGACGGGCCTGACCTTCCCTGACACCCAGAGAATGACAGAAGACAGACAAAAATGGAAGATGCTGGTTGCCAAGTCCTCAGTGGTGCCCCAACGGCCACGGCTACGGGACAGATGAGATGAGAGATCTTTTGGCACGACCTGGACGTGGCATGCCTGTGTTTACTTGCTGGTCAGCTGTCGGGCACTCGCTCTCAAAAACTAGAATAGGTTAAAGGTTCTCCCGTGACCTGATTGTCATGATTGGTTGTGTTTAATGATATAACTCTAAAGAGTAAGACTTCAAAAAAAATTCAAAACTTGAAAACATTCTGGTCTACATACATTTAAAATGACTTCTCATTCTGTTTTTTTTTTTACATCGTAAAATACTTTCTACCGAGATGTAATAAAGTTTCTTGGTATTTGACGTTGTCAAGGTCTCACCCGACTCGACCAGAGAAGATTCCAGATCAATTTCTATGTGTCAACTGGACTGTGCAAAATGTAGCATGTGGATCTGGCTTCACTGTGGCTGCTACTGCTTCAAACACGCTAGGCTCTGCCTCGTCCAGTTTGACCCTCTGTCCATTAAAGGAAGGTGTGTACCTTCCACTGTCAGACCCTGGTTTGAAGGTCTGTTATTAATGGTACAGCAAAAAGAACTTAGCTAAGCGAGAATGAGACTAGAAGTCAACGTTTCAGGGCATGGCCCCTTCTTCAGGACGGCACAAACAGATACAGACAACAATAACAAATGAAAATCACTTAGCTGACAAGGACTCTGGTCATGCACGGTCCATGTATAGGAAGAGAATGTGGGAAAGAGGGACAGAGCTTATACCGTGTTAAACCAATCAACGGTACTCCTTGCCACTGATTGGTTTAACACGCTATAAGCTCTGTCCCTCTTTCCCACATTTTCTTCCTATACATCGACCGTGCATGACCAGAGTCCTTGTCAGCTAAGTGATTGTTATTTGTTATTTGTCCGTATCTGTTTGTGTCGTCCTGAAGAAGGGGCCATGCCCCGAAACGTCGACGTCTTGTCTAAACCTCGCTTGGCCAAGTTGTCTGGTTGTACCATCACCCCAACCCGCAGCCACAGCTAGGTTTCTGTTCTCTTTACTTCAGTCTGTTATTAATGTTTACCTGCTCGAGCAGGGAACGGCATGACGTTTTTGAACATAACTTTCCGTATACGTCCTCGTCAAGAGGTATGCTGTTTCCCGTAACTGTTTTTCGTGATGTATTATTGGCTGTTAGGTAAAGGAGTTAAGGGAAGCACGTGACATTATACGTGTATGCACAGCAAATCGGTGTGATGGTGTAGAAGATTCATCGGGAAAAAGCATATAGCAGTTACCCATATCTGTTTGTTACTGTACAGATCTCAGTGATTCAATAAAGCCTTCAATCGGTTCAGCATGATGACACATTAGGTGCTTGATTTATTTCAGATTTTTAGTTTTTCTCCTTTTTTTTTTTTTTTTTGAATCACAATCTTTGACCCAGATATCGATTTATCTCCCCGAGGTATTAAGATTTAAAATGTTTTTAATAGGTAGAATTATGTGGAAATTTTTCCTAAACCATGCCACTGGTGCAGTATTTATCATTACCAATGATCTTTCAACTGCAGAAGCAATCTATAAAAAAAATTAGTGACACAAAGTAGCAGTTGTATCAAATAATGAAACATCTGGCTTGTGTAATTCCATAAGCAAGGGTTTGTCTGGCAAGAGAAATCACAGATTTCTGATGCATGGATCTCACTTGTTCTCTAGTGGAGCCAGGCCCAGTGGTGAACCTCATGGGGAGACCTGACCCTGAAGTACCCCACAAGCTGACGATCACATGGTACCACCCTGACGACCTGTCGCTCAGCAGGCGCCTTGAAATGGGGGGTGTCAATTACACTGTTGCTATTAATTACCAGGACCATGGCCAGGTTCAGGTAGGATTTCATTTTAACAAACTTTTCCCAGAAAAAATAAATGAGGGGACAGCAGCCTCAGTAAAGAAGTAAACATCCAAAAGAAAATGGAAAACATATTTCTTAAATACAGTGGAAGCATTGTGGCCCAGTCCATGACTGGATGAATGAATCAAGATTTCACTACACCCACCCAACCCTCTACTGGCAGTCATTGTAACTGCATTTTGTTATCTGGTGGCTTTGTTTCCCATTTTCAGCCAGTCTTCATGGAAAGCGATATTGTTGAGTACGTTGTGGAAGGGTTGCTGCCATTCACCTTCTATAATGTGACTGTTACGCCACACAGTCTGTGCTGTGCTGGACCAAGTTCCACCATCGAAACCCAAACAGCCGAATCAGGTTTGATGTTTATAGCTATTCATAAATTCATTCAGCAAAAATTGGGATAAGAAGTTAAGTCTGTGTGTGTGTGTGTGTGCTTCTGGATATGCATGAGCAGTATGTTATTCTAGTGAGCTTATTTTGTTTGTACGTGTGCCTCGGTCTGTGTGTGTGTGTCTACGCTGAAACAGTAAGTGAACATGAACAATACATGTAATACGAATAAGAATATATGAGCAACATGGTCTATTGAATATATTTCAGCCCCTCTTACTGCACCAGAAGTTATTGCCTGGGCGCATGGTCAAAATGACGCAGTCATTTACTTAAAGGTTGGTTTTCAAAGTTTCTTTTATTTTTAACAAAAACATTGTCAGATGCCTGTAGTGTTCTTGTCACCACAAATGCATAAACCAATGCATATGTTAAAATCCAACCCATTTTCTATGCATGTCCATGTGTTCTGATCCCTCACACCTTCACAGGCATGCATTCATACGCAGTGTGCACTTGATTATTCTGTGCATCTAAACATCCTTACACAGATATGAACACAATCACACCCTTATGTAGACACAACTAAACATCCTTATACAGATATGAACACAATCA
>SMGT01012338.1:77789-114590 GCA_004794575.1 Lanistes nyassanus
ATACCCTTATGTAGACACAACTAAACATCCTTATACAGATATGAACACAATTATACCCTTATGTAGACACAACTAAACATCCTTATACAGATATGAACACAATCATACCCTTATGTAGACACACAACATCTTTCTTTCTTTAATGTCTGAATTAATTTTTAATATTTCAATCAGGAATACGCACCAGGATATCAAGGTGGAGAGATTATTAAATACTTTCTTGAGGTGTGCACTAAAAAGAAGAGTTGCCAAAATGTGACGAAGAAGGTAACCAGCCCTCTGGTGCTGAAAGGCTGTGAGCAGGGTTGCAGCGCCAGAATTAAAGCAGCCACCAGACAAGGACCATCAAAAGAAAGTTCAGCTTTGGAGATTCCACCTCATTTAGCGTGTACTGATGTCCTTTCTTCTTTATTTTATGAGATTTGTGCCCTTTTCTTGAAAACTGCACAAATCAACATGCATAGTTTCTCAAATAGTATATTAAAAGTAACTCTTCTGTGAATACTGAATGGGTAGATCCCATTTGTTACGTCATCAGAATTGCTTCTCAGTGTCAGAATCTTGCCAGACAATATATTTTAGAACATCACTTCTACATTTACATTACAAACCTGTGTCTATAAATGGGATCCACATTTAACGTCCGTATAAAATTAATTACTGGTTGGTATGAATGTATAGTTTTGTTTGTACTATTGTAGCTACTCCGAAGCTAGTGGAGGTTGAAAGAAAAGCGGATGGTCTGCGTACTATCTTTTGGAAAAAGTCCATCAACAGTGTTGTTTCCGTTCATTGGTGTTATGGCTCTCAATTTGCAGAGGATCCTCCCCTCATTGACTGCCAGGTGAGAGCTGCTGCCCTTTTCGGTTATTAAAAATTATTTCTGTATTAATTTATTAGCACCATCAATACAATACCACTTATGGCACTTGCAATTAGTTAACATCATCTGGTTTGTCCTGACGTACATCAGTGATTTTATTTACAGAAATATAGACTGACTTTATGTATCCCCATGG
Organism: Lanistes nyassanus; assembly: GCA_004794575.1. Taxonomy (NCBI): domain Eukaryota; kingdom Metazoa; phylum Mollusca; class Gastropoda; order Architaenioglossa; family Ampullariidae; genus Lanistes; species Lanistes nyassanus. Next base: position 78,809 of record SMGT01012338.1, read on the forward strand.
TTACTTTCTTACTGTCCTTTTGTTTAAAAAAATTGGGTTAGGGGTGACTTGCACATACACAGCTAGAGACTAGTTGCTTGAATGAGAATGAGAACTGAATAAAGAATAAGGCAAGAAGGTCTTTTTCTGTCCATCACAGATCACTGTGCGTTCAGCAGTTGCTGACCACAGCTGTTGCAGTCAGATTGTGAAGGTGTCAGAACCTGACAGAAAAGCATACCCAGAAACAATCGACAAGCGCTGGTACTTTGGCGTGGGCGCTGCTTTGTACGATCAGCCTGAGAACAGTAATGATAGAAATAACAAGGCCATTGTCCCAGTCAGAATTTTGTGGGAGAGTTGCTTGTTTGACGAAAATAGAGGTGAGTCAACAAATTTTCAAGATGATACAATACCCAAGCAAGTTCACTCACGCATGTCATATATATGCCAACTTTGGCATTCATCTATTTTGAATACAGTAGGTTGCTTTGAAATGGCTCATGTATTTTGGGCTTAATTGTACGTACATGGATTTGTATTTTGGCCTCAAGTGTACATATTTGTATTTTGGCCTCAAGTGTACATATTTGTATTTTGGCCTTAAGTGTACATGCTTGTATTTTGGCCTTAAGTGTGCAATAAGAATAACATTGTCAGGACAAGAAAAGACACACAAAAAAAAGAGGAAACACACAAAACACAGAGAGAATTACATACAGACCCTTATCTGGCACAAGTAGAGAGGAGAAGACAGCACTGATAACAAGCCAGAAAATGGCGGCCATGGGACAGACCCAAAAAAGGAGTGCGGGGGGGGGGGGACAGATAAAGCTAATAAGGTTAGTTATCAAGCAGAGAAGGAGAAAATGTATTAAATATACTGTAAAATAAAAAAACTTTAAATGATAAAAGTAAAAAAAAAACAAAAGTAGATTATATGGAAACAATTTTTTAAAAATAGAATAAAAAAGGAGGGGGAGAGAGATGGTAAAGAAAAAGTCAAGGGGAAAAAGACGGTTGGCGGGGTGGGGGTTTGGCAGGGGGTAGGGAGTAGAGGTCAGGCCATGGGGAGCTTTAGTGCCAAATTTGGATATGAAATAGGACTCTGTATTTCTGTGATCTATGGCGTCCCCTTTCTTTTGCCAAATATCACAGACTTTCAAGTGGTCTCTGGTGTGAAGAGGGCTGCTGAAATGTGCTACTAATGTGTTTCTGCAGTGTTTATTGTCAGCTAGGTGCTGTTTGAACCTTTCATTGAGTGTCAGTTCTGTCTTCTCAGCATAGTGTGTATTAGGGCAGATGGTGCATGAGATGGTGTGATGGTAAAGGCAGACTTGGGTGTGTGCAGAGTTGTGGGGGGATAAAGATGTGGGCAGATGTGGCAATGGGGGATATTGCATGGGGTGCAGCCAGCAGTGGGGAGCTGTGTGTAGTGTGGGTTGTCGGAGTACTGATCCCAGGGCTGCAATCCAATGTATGGTGAGGAAAAAGTGGCCACAATCTAGAAGTGACTTGTAGATACATAATTGTACACACATGTACATCTATTTGTATTTTGGCCTTAAGTGTACATAATTGTAGCTGTACATATTTATATTTTAGCCTTAAGTGTACATATTTGTATTTTGGCTTTATGTACATATATATTCAGATAGGGTGTGATCTCCCATGCTACACTATTAAGTCTTCTTGATCAGGAAGGCTACGAAACACTTTTAAAAAAATCCCACCTGGGCAGTGATGGTTTTATGTAGACAAACTGGTTTAAATGGATTCCATCAAGACCTCTGTAAACATAATGTATAATGTAAGTACAGCATCATTTATTTTGAGTTTTCTTTTGAAAAATGAGTTATGGGTAAACTCTGTCCTGTATGCAGCACCTTCTCAGCCTGCTCTGAGCTTGCGAGCCTGGGAGAACGGCACAGGCCTGACTGTAAAGGCTGGCAGCTGGTGCACTACCACTTTACCACCACCTGGAAAGCCCCACAATGCTACAGTCTCGGTAGCAGAGAAACATCCGAGCTGCTCAACCGGTAGCTCTGCCTTTTTAGACCAGTAATATCGCCATATTTTTAAAGACCCAACTGCAAAATTTTTTTCGGATGAGTAGGTTAGGTTCATTGCGAGAAGCACTTTCAAAACTTAGAGAAAATAAACCCTCTGTATTCAAAGAGACATGCACGTAGAGGTCACAACTGCGACGACATAATGGCACATCAATAATTTTTGTTCTTAAGGCTGCAGCCCGTAGGCAAGCTGGTTGGGCTTGCTAATGAGGCATATCCATGCAGTCACGTCATGTTTTGCCTCTTGTGTGCATATGCGAATGGCAGGGTTTAAAATATTATTTCCTAATGAATTTAAGGGGCTTTTTCTCTCATATTGTGGAAACTAGTATTCACTAATAAACACAAACCAGTCATTTGAAAAAAAATGTTTTCCATTCAGGTGGGTCTTTAAATTAGTTCCCCCCCCCCCCACTGCAAAAATGTAGCTTTATATGCAGTTGCTTTGTATTACACTGTACTTCAACTACAGTTGCAGGAAATCTCTTGTTACCAGGATGTTGCAATTTGTTATTCATGAACTGTTCTTCTGTGTATGCTGCATGTTGTCGCTGAAAATTATTTGTGAGAAACAGTTGATCTTCTTGTGTTTCTAAATGATTGCAGTAAGCAGCTGCTTCAGCTTTTATTCCCAATTCCTGCAATAGGATATTCTGCACAGCAACTTTCTGCAACAAACTTAACCACTGTTTGCGTATCACATGGCGATAAACATTAGTGTAGTTGTAGTTCCTTAAATATTTCAAGGTCGTGCTTTCAGTGATGTGGGTATTAGCTTTCACTAAAGCCATGTAGCTCAACTGTGCATGATCCCAGGACCAGTGTCCAGAATCTGGGAGCTGGTAGACGAGTGGGAGATGCACATCGGAGGACTGATCCCCGGATGCAGTTACACGATTTGCGTTACATACTATAACAGGCTGGGCAACGAGTCTGCGACAAAGGAGCAGGTCCTGATGACCAGACACAGTGAGTGGACCAGTTCTGGTAACCAGTGCTCATTTAGCTCAGCAGTATGCTACGTTTCTTGACTTGCACTTCAGCATGTTAGTAAAGTGCCAAAAAAGCCAAAGCTTCACTCATTTTAAGGCTGGAAAAAAAGTTGTTTATCCATGATGAAGATGAAGAGTTTTTGTTTTAAAAATTTAAAAGACAACAAACAACATTTGCAAGAAATGATGACTATGCAATGTGTTACAAACAACAGCAACAAATGAACATTAAAAACTCTAGTAATAGACTGCATTAAATGATGCAAGCAAGTAACAAACAGATGAAAAGTCTTGCAGTGATCACCTAGCCCAACCACCCAGCAACCATTCACGAAATTCTCCAGTTATACATTGGCTAAGTTTTTACAGGACCAGTCTAAAGTAACCATTTTCTTATTTTAGTTGCAGATGGAGATCCTCGCATCTCTGTAACCATTCTAGTGGTCATTCTTAGTGTTCTGGGACTTCTGATTCTTGCTGTGGTCTTTGGGTAAGATCCCAGCATGTTTCTATCACTGCTCTTGCTTAAATTTGTTCGAAAACTCCCCAGACATTTGATAACCAAATAATGGAGAGAAAATTTATCATCTAGGCATGTAGATCCTCTTAGCCTTTCACCAGATTGAAACCAAGAAGCCATGCAGATTCCTTCACTTTATTGATGAATGGATTTCATGTATCTGTAAGGGGAGTGAGAGGGGATAGAATTTTCCCCAGACTGCTTGTAATGTACAAGATGAACATTTTTTTTGGTCAACAGAGTAAGCTACATTAAATATAAGAAGAAATCCAGTCGTTTCGAAACCATTCAGTGGCCAAAAGGGAAGAAGGTTCAACTGCAGGAATGCTGTGACTCAAAACCAAAGTTACTGACAAGTGTAAGGCATCTGTATCTTACTGTATGTTGCTCTTGTGGCAACTTAGAACATTCAACGGGTGTTGGCATTAACAGTATGAGTTGACAATGTCAGGCTTTCTGGAGTAGCTTTGATTTTATACATAAGTTACAGTAGCTCCTTTGCAAATTTTCTAGTCATTCCCAAAACCTTATACTTTAATGGAAAAAATACTGCTTTGGCTTGTTAACTCAAGATGAACACCAGCCTTGTCATATGATTTGAGGTGATTTTGAGAAAAAAATAGCTACAGACAACACAACCTCCATTCACACATCATTTAAAAATACAAATTTCAGACAAATCTCTCCATACCCGAGTGATTCCACAAATCTGTCCCACCCTTTTTGTCAGTGGTGCCAAGTTCGGTGAAATTTTCCACTTCCTCTAGTGCATTCCCTTCCAGCATGATGGGACCTGGGTTAGTGGAATTAACCTTGAGGATCTTGGTCTTCTTTCAGTGGACATCACAGCTCTGCTCCACTCCAGTCCGTACTTGAAAGGCCTCAGTAAGATGATGGCCACGGGGCATTTTGCAGGTCATTCCCTCATAGTTTTGGATGCAGTTAGTAATCTCCTCCAGCACTTCCTAGTGTCCCAGCAGTTTCCAGAGTTCCTGACCCAGCTGTCAAACACCTTCTCATAGTTGTTGAAGTTAACCTCCAGCGGCGAGTTCCAATCCAGTGATACACACTTTGCCTTGTGTGTCCTTCTGAGGGAGGATCCTACAGTCAATGACGAGGCTTTTTGTGGCACGCAGGTCGGCAGATCTTCCGATTTTGATTGACCATCTTATTAAAGAGCCCAGGTGATCTGAATGTCTCTTGCCTGCATTTCTGTAGCTTGTTTAGACGGGGAAGGGCAGCTAACCCTTTGCCCAGTCTTCTTCCTTTCTCATCCAGGCTTAGGACTGGCCATTGTGGAATTGCTTTTAGAGCAGCTAATGATAAATTTTCATACTTTTTTCATAGCCAAAATTCATCTTTTCCCTTGGTACGATGGCTGTATCAGACCTACAGACCAAGTAAAGCCTTTCGACCTTAATCTCGTTAAGGGGCAGGTTGAAAAAAGGTGTTTTGGGTTTCTACTCTCAGTATTATACCATCATAAACCAAAGTTACAAATAAGCATGCAACTGTAAAAACATGAGAACACACTTCATATATTAGCCATGGGGATAGATACCTGCAAGTGACTTTGCTTGGGAGAGATTCCTCTTTTGTCCTGTGACATCATTGGGTCCACTAAACTTGTAATGATTGCAAGTTCTGGTCTTCACATGCATTCAACTTGAATGGATACAGCAGTATCACTGGGCTGCAACTGTCAAATACTTTTTTTTTAAATGGCACCATCTGGCTTATGCAAACCTTCTCTATGTAGGCCATGCCAGTAGCATTTAATTTTATAGGCTTATCAACTTAACCGCTTTAATACTTGCAGCTTTATTGCAATATTTCATAATCAGAATAAAGCCCACCTCTGGGGCCACATCAGTTCAAATTGTTATTTAAGTGTTTATATTTTCCTTCTGCAATAGGATAAAGGACAGACCCTAACAGAGTTCCAGGTTACTAGAGGTGATAAAGATGAGATGAGCAGACAAGAAACAAGTAACGTCATGATCGGGCATACTAACAGCTTAATTTGGACTTCTGACTCCAAGTACCCCATAGTCAAAAGCACTGTGCAGCAAAGCAATCTGGTCAACAGCACGGCCAAAGCAGCTTTGAAAAAGACCAGAAGAGATTCACAGAAGACATACATCAATCATTCTGACCTGAGCACTTTTGGCTGCATGACACCAGAGATGGTTCCTCTAATCTCCAGTGGTCAGTGCACAGTGAGTCGAGTCAGTGATGACCAACAGGTTAGGAACATGGAGGGGATACAGAGAAACGCATGTCCACAAGAGACAGCAGTTCTGTCAGATATCCAGATGGAGGGCCTGGAGTTCAATCAAAGTAACCACAACATGACGGATATCTGTAGCCATGCCTCTCAGCATGATTCAGCAGCAGTTGCTTTGTGCAGCACTAATTTTGGAGGCCCACAGCTTGACAGGCACACAACAGCAGATTCTCTGCATTTGGGCAGCAACATTTGCAGGTTGCCTCATCCCGACTTGTTTGCACAGCATGAATATGGTGGTGGAAAATGCTCTGATGTGGAGAAACTGTCAGAGCCACATGGTAGCAAAGTATGTGTGGAGAACTTGAAGCTGACGAGCTGTCAGACCAGTGCTACTGCAGACCTTGCTGACGATTGTAGTAATAAGTTACAAGTGTCTCTGTTTGAGCCAGCTCAGCCGCTGCAGTCGGTCCCCAAAGATGGTTGCCTGTTGACCACTTCATCCAAGGGCTATGTCAAGCTCGCTCCCAGAGATCACACCACCGGAGATTTAGATATGTCCTGGAGAACTTTCAACACCTGCACCCCATCAACTGGGAGTCCAAAAGCCTTGGCAACTGATGAAAGGCTGAAATGCAGCTTTCCTGGTATGGTATCTATACACTTTCTACACAAAACCACAGAAAAGATTCGACTGCAAGCGACCTACGTAAAACCACCTGCACTTACCATGAGTGTTAGCGTAACAAACTTCAAGGAAAGTGGTTATGTTCCAGCCAACTCAGGCATAACTAATGACTAGATCGGAGATGAAAAATCCAGGGTTTTTTTTCTGCATGCTGGGAACATACTACTTCAAAAACTACGAACAGTAGCAGTTCCTGCCATAAATATAATTATTAATAAAACCAGTAAAGAAAGATTAATTCTATGGTAGAATTTTCCAACTTTGTGTTTACTGCACTTCATGTAACTGGATATAAAAACACAAAACTCAGAAGTGTCCTGATAAATCTGTGATTTAGTGTAAGTGCTGAAAACATTTCCTGCACCTGATTTCTGGTTACCATTTACAGTTTACGAAGAGTTGTAAAGTCTTAAGAACTAGAATGTAAAAAAGAAAACCCCTTTGTTTACTTGAAAACTGAGGAGAGAGAGAGAGAGAGGGGGGGGGAGAGGATGCATTGTTGAGTTCAGTTATAAGGACACAGTTTTATGTACAGTCCATTTTGACAGGCAATGTGTTTAGCTCCCATCCCACTGCCTTGTCCAGCCAAAGTTGTCTTTAATTTAACATACAGAATTCTCTAGTACATCTAATTAAACTAAATTTATTCTCACCAAGACAAGCACCTGCAAAAAGATGTCAGTGTACCAAACTTTCCAACAAACATCATGGCTGACATGCAAAGTAATTCAATTTAAAGTCTGTACTAACTTGTAATATGCAGATATGACACACTGAACATGGGACAACACAATTTTTAAAAAAGCCAGTAACAAAACAGAAAGGCTTTATGTATGTTTAATTGCAAATTCCACCTTCAATGCACTATTTACAATGTAATTACCTGTCATGCAATATAAAACAAATTGTTGATGAAACGCTGAAAATAATGAAGGGAAGGGACTAGCAAAATACTTCAGGTGTACTTTGTTTCATACTTGCATTACAATAATCATCTGCAGTTACCACACACCAACACAAATATGACAGTGCTGACTTCCATGATATGGTTGTTTACACTGCATTTGCAGCTGTTCCCAGTTTGTTTGCAAGGGTTACTCTCTCCCCTAGCATGATTTACTGAACTTAATCTTTCACAAGTCTTTTCTTTCTCACTGTATTGTGGTAACTCTTTCCACTGGAAAATTACCTTTGCTCTTAAAGGACACTCCTGCTGTAAAAGACACGTGTAAGGCCACTGTATAGATTACATGTATTGCCAACATTAGAAAACCTTGACCTGGCATCAGTTACTTTCTGCACTGGCTCTGGCCCAGTCTGTGCAAGGTGGTGGTGTACAAACTGCACTATAAAAGATGCTTAAGAAGTCTGAACCTTCATCTAGTAAAAGTATGCCATCAAAAGGCTAGCTCATCACACACACAGCTGACACATGACAAAAGAAAACAGTTTATATGGAAATGGAACAGCTCAACACATAAATTTGTCATGTAAAAGATTTAATGTCCAGCTATATGAAGAACTAATGGGCTTGTGAAACATTTAGTCTTCTTAGATTTACAGGCCTCACCCACAGAATAGTACCATCTCTAATCTTTGTAATTAAAGTAGAATTTGTTCTCTCCTTCCCCTATGCCGCACCACCACCAAATGAACCATGGGTGGAAGGCTACTCATCTTTAGTCTTGGTAGCTTAGTGGGCTGTTCACATTATGGTTTTTTTTTTTTGTATGTTCGACTCATAGCCTGGTTAATATTTGTTCCACATCTGCTTTACTGAAACACTTAGCTCATTTTGATCAAACAGGCTTTTGATTACTTTTATTCAATTCTTGTCTAAGTTTTTAAAAGGTAGGAACCTCGGTGCCATTTGAAACTTTCCTTTCTATCCTGCACACCTTGTCAATATTTCTGCTCCCGCAACAAAACGTCCAGGAATGCCAAGCATGCAAATGTTAGGATCTAGCAACATCGTGGCTCCTCTGCACTGCAAGTTTACACTGGGTTAACCAAACTAGACCGAGACAGCAACACTACAAAAAACAAACCGAAAGCCATAGGAATGCATGGGATAGGCACTGGTAAGAGACAGACAAAGTGCTGGTACAGAACCAGAAAAGATAGTCACAACTGCTGGTACAGGACAAGAAGAATTGTACATGTGAGTTGAAGTTATATTGGTAATAGGCAGTTCCCCCCTCCCCCCACACCAACAAAAAACTTTTGGGGGGGTTCTCACGGTAACAAGGGGCCAGAAATCTCACCAAAAGCTCCCTACCTTGCGCCCTTTTAAGATCACTTCTGAGGGTCAACACCAACTTCTAAACATGGGATTCCAGGTTTTCCCACTCAGAATATACTGTTGCAAACCATCCATAAAACATACAGCATGATTTGTTATCACTGAAAAATTTTATATCGAGGATAAACATTCCCAGTTTTCACGTCACAATACAAATGTACTCCAAGGTATGTATAAAAATATTTAATAGTTAAAAATCATGCATGCATTTCTTTTAACATTAACCACTATTTTGTTTGCCGAGCTGTCCCTATACATGCACATGCAACACACAAACAACAGTTTGTGATTGCGACACCCCTGCATGCAGAGCATCAGGAATCCAGGAGGTGGGAAGGTAATGATGGGTGGCAATTCAAGGTATGAATTTCTGAAGCACAGTGGATATCATCAAACCAACAAAAACTTTCTGTGGGAATGATTGTTCTCGTATTTGTGGTTATCGGACTGTGGTACAATAAACGCAAAATCTTTTGAACATGTACTTGGAGCAGAAACAAACAGCATAAGGGCAAATACCTAGAAGATTAATAAATTACTTTTCTGCTATACAGGATATGGACTGAAGCACGGAAGGAAAAGCTAAATGCATCTTCTAAAATAAAGACTGCACCCGATATTCTGTACCTGGTGGTCTCTTGAATTTGATTTTCCTACCCTTTATCTTCTGGCTATGAATGTGAAAAATATGCACAAGCATCACTGAGCAGGCCCATGCCCATGATAAATTCCGAACAACAAACTTAATACTTAAACAAGAATATATCTTACCAATACTAGTACACAGAGGCCTTGTACCCATGTCCACAATTTTTATGTTAGGAAATCAGCTCATGGATTCTGCTTTATCAAGATCTACTGCAGGTACTAGACATCCAAGGCATGTTCAATAGCCTTTCTCCAACAATGGCAAAAAACAGACCACTTTAACTTTGGAAAGAAATGCATGGACTAAAGGAAGCATATCAAATGGCGAAAGTCACACTCAGTACTTAATCCTGAGGGTCTGCACAGAACCATGCAAAACCCCTGAATTCAAGGATGCTTGTATCATGTCACCAAACCCACAAGGAGTCGTCAACATGTGATAAAATGGGACAGTGGTAGAAATTAGTATGCACCATAAAGTCAAACATAATTAACTGCAAAGGGAGAGGAAAAAAAACCCCAAGGTAAACATTGGCAAATGCGAATGTATACAAAAAGACATTACTGCGCACTGTCTGCCAAAGTTGTACATCTTGCATAACACACAGGTATAGCATGACCTACTTATACTTACCAGAGTTGACAAAAGTCTGAGCATCTAACCAGTTCTATGTTTAAATACTTACATGTACGTCTTGGTTCTAGACACAGCTTACAATTTTCATCACCACCGGTCCACCATTCGATCAGATGGCACAAGAAGAAGCACAACCTCCCATGACTACCTGCCTGCAAAACTTGTCTCTACACAGTGCTCACTAACAAGGCAGGACTTTTTTGTGTATCCCTTTGAACGTCAACAGCAGTAATTGAGATTTTTTCTCAGCACTCAATACTGATGACTAGGAAATCACAGTGCAGGTGGACTGGAGGCAAATTACTATTCCCCCCCCCCAAAAAAAAGGGTGGGGGCCCCTAGCAGGAACTATAACCTGGGTATTTTACACAACTAAAAAAAAAGCAGACATAAAATGCCCATTTCCATATAAAGGGTCTTGCTTTAACTCTTTGGCTCCTATGGGCTTGGCTAACTGGCGACGACTTAATTGACCCACGAGGCCTCAGGTTCGACAAACTTACGACGAATTCAAAACTTTGCAGCGACGCATTTAACGGTGTAAGGGAGGCAAACTTTATATCATTGTAAAGCTCTATCATCGGTTGTTTCCCCTGCACTGTCTAAATGAGTTTAGGAAACAGTTTCGGCTTGCCAAACGAGGTTTAGTGTAGCTGCTGTCCAGGTCTACTTCCGTCGTAACAATGGATACACGTGTTTCGTTTGTTGTGTGTGCAAAAAGTGACTACATTTGGCACCAAATAGTAAGTAGTATTTAATATTTCTAACTAAAAGTATTGTTTCCATTGTGATGCCGAAGAATAGATCTTTCTAAATATGCAAAATATATTACTTTGAGTGTGGTAGTTTTTAAGCGGTATTTTTTTTTAACTTGTAAATCTATGCGGCCTCTGGGGTTGTTAGCCCTGCGGGTCAAAGAGTTAAAAGAACAAAAAACAAAAAACATGAGACTAAGCCATCTCCACTTTGTTTTTTCTCTCTCAAGAAGGTACTTCCATTAACAAGCTAACCTTTTACTAGTGTGTGCTAGCTTCTTTCAGTTTCAATCTTTCATGTTTGACTGCTTTGATCACAGTAAAATAAAATCCTGCAAGTGACATATTGCTTTTGTTTTATAATTTTTGTAAATAACTTGTGTCATGAAAATGCTTCTCAAACCTTTGATGAATGATGATGTGTGACACAAACATTTCTGGGGAAAAAAATCTGAAGACCACTGGCAAACCAACGGGCTTTACAGAGTCTCAGAAAACAGGCACAACAATCTGCAGGAATAAAAATATAACAACGAAACTACAGGGGTCTGGGGCGCCTCTTTCTTTGACATTTCTTTTCAACTATACCCTTCAGACATAAAGCATCATTCTCAGAAAGGTTATTCGTGAGCTTGACAAAATATTTCAACAAAAACCTACACAAGGTCCAATAATGTTACTAATTTTACCTTCAACTGTCTTCAAAATTTCGCACAACTTTATGAAAAGGAGGTGGGGGTAGGGAGAAGACATACACCAATAAATAGTTTTACGTTTTTGTCTAAAAACAATCTTTTTTAACTTGGCCAATCACGCAAGACAGCTGTTGTCTTCCACACTGGCATACAAGAGTCCTTACTCAGATGGCACACAAAGATCCTAGACGCATCTGGCAACAAATAACTTGTACATCTTGGGAACTAGCTTCTAATGATGGAAGCCTGAGAAAGTGCTGATAGCACCTCTTGATGGCAGACGTCATGCACCAATCGCCTGAACAGTTACACAGGAGGGCTGAAACATGGAAGGTATCATGAAATTCCGTCATCTATATGTGAAGCTGAATATGACAACAGGCACACCATTTTCTTTTATGAGCAAAAAAAACCTCTGTTTTGGCTTGCAAACCGTTCATTTTCACAGACTAGCCACGTTACACAGGTGAAAACACTGTGAAGGTGCAAGGAGCAACACAATGCATGGGACCTGCATGTGCAATGGAAGAATTGTCAACATCAAGCTGCAGACCGATGTTATGAAGGAAATGCAGCTGCCTATGATGATGTGAGGCAGTGCCTGTGCTTGGTCCTAGGTTCTGGCCCACAGGGCAGCTGCATGGTTTTTCCCGAGATTGCAAGGAATGAGCTGCTTCTAAAGGTGGGTCAACTCAATTGTGGGATGGATACGAGGCTTGGGTGTATCATTCCCAAACTCAGGCAAAATACATGACTCTGATGGTGTCTGGGTGTGCTGTCACTGCACGGGCCATGACAGCAGGGTTGCGGTCTTCACTGTTGTCGGAGTGTCTGCTGCCCTCTCCACTGCAAAAACAGGAACAGCTATGGGTTACCAACAGCTATCTTATATCACTCGAGCTTAGATGATAGATGATAAATACAATGAGAAATCAAAAATGCAAAGTGACGCAGCCTTGCCATAGCTCCCTCAATGATGCTGCAGAATGGTGCTCTCATCATCATCTAGAGCTTAATGCATCCAAAACCAAGGAACAGGTAGTTCAACAGAGGCACAGTGCAACATCCATTCAACCAGCAACCATCAGTCAGGATAAAGTTAAACTTCTGGACTCAATCCACTATCTTGGTCTCATCCTTGACTGCAGACTGTCCTTCAAGGACTATGTAATGGGCACAGAAGTGTCAGCAGAGAGTGCCAGAGACTGCACATCTTATGCAGATTCTGTTATTTCCATCTCTCCCCACAACTCCTATGACACCTTTACCGCAGCATTATAGAGGTCGTCCTGACATATTACAGCATTATCTTCTATCAAATGCTTTCCATCTGAGAGAAGAACAAAATACAAATTTCAAACAAGACCATAGGCCTTCGAATCCCAAACACTGGTGACATCATTCACAAAGCCCTCCTCCCCAATGTTTATGCAGGATCAGCTGACAGTTCCCACTCAGTACATCTGGAGTTTCACTTGCTCCCATCATGGCGCCGACACAGAGCACCATGTTGCTGGAAAGCAAGATTTTGCAGATGCTTCATTCCATCTGCAGTTAGTGCACTAAACCTATGGCTGAAATCGGCTGGCTCAGAATGATGTTACAAACATATACAAACAGTGTAGGGAAGAGGGACAGTGCGTGGGAAGTAGAGCTCTACTTCCCACGCACTGTCCCTCTTCCCCAAACTTTCTTCCTGTCCATCAACCGTGGATGACCAGCATCTCTGTCAGCTAAGAGACCATTTTGTTCATTTGTTATTTATCTGTTTGTGTGGTTCTGAAGAAGGGGCCATGCCCCTAAACATCGAGGTCTTGTCTAAGTCTCGCTTGGCCAATTTCTCTTTGTTGTTACCTTATTTACCCCAAGCTGCAGTCACCTGTTTCTTTTTCCTTTACCTTTATACTGATTTCAATTCACTCAACTACATCAATCTGTTTACTATTTATGCAGACACCAGTCATAGGCAATGTTTTTTTCATATGCGAATCAACCCGAATTGAACTGAATATATAAAGCAGATGATATGCTGCTGCACTAGGATGGGACTGACCTATCATGCTCCTTCTCCACCAGATGGTATCTAGCACGGAAAGCAACCAGGTGGGCATAATAAGCTGGTGCAGGGATGGAGACAGAGCGAGTACATCGTACATAAGTGTGGCACAACTGGTAGGTCAGAATCTGAAGTTCATCAGCACTGAATCGATTGTCGTCCCACAACACATGGTAATGGGATGGACGGCTGGTGCCCTGTGAAAAGAAAGGATAAAAAAAAAAGGCTTGAAAAACTGTTTCATGCTTTGCCTACAATGTGCTATATACCTCTATATTCCAAATGAGTTCTAAAACTATTCTGATACTGTTGTTATCAGAAGGGAAACTAGTTTCAGACTACCCTTTTGCTCAGCAAGATTCATGACAATTCTCTTCACATTTAGTTCAGCATCCTCATACATTTACTTCAGTTTTCAATTTAAGCATACATAAGCACTCACACCAGCTCACTGTATTAAATCGTTTCCAAAAAAATTGTCAGTTTTAGTTGACACTTTATGTTCTAGCCCTGTGATAGGAATGGGTTCAAATTTCTGCTTCTTTACATGACCTTTATGATCCTTTTTTGTGGGTCATAATGTGGGTGTCATTTGAAATCATGTATAGGGGTTCCCCGTAAAAGATTCAAATGAAAAACAGCCTTAAACTGTTATGATTCTTGCGGCTCCAGCCAATCAACTTTCCTGGCTCCGAGATGGGTTGTGTGCACAGACTAGTGAGGGAGATGGCTGGGTCAGAGGTGAAATAACCCATTTCCCTGCCCNNNNCCCCCCCCCCCCCCCCCCCGCACTTCCCAGTTGACCCCGCCACCCTGAGTAGGTGGCCAGGCAAGAGGTGGAGGTAACTACCCCAACTAGGTGGACCACAGATCCGTGGTTATCTGGCAATATGTATCATGGGTACAAAGGCGGTCGGTGGCCAATTGCAAACTGCCGAGTATATCCAGCCTCCTGGGGTAGTTACTGTAGCCGATTATGGCAGTTATCCATGAAATGGACACAGAGAGCCAGCTGCTGCCGACTCTTTTGAAGGGAACTGTGGAGCAACATAGGGGTAACTCTTGTCAATCAGAAAGGAACTTGGAATGTCATCGGACCATTGCTGGGACATGGAGCTGAGAGACGTGGCATCTGTGATAGTCCTGTTCAGCATCGTAAATAAGTGAGTGTATGTACCATGTAGATTACCTATATGGAGAAGTAGCTGACATGATCATAACTCGAAGATAGTTGTGAGAAAATAGCCATGAACAGTCAGTTGTAAACTCGCAGTAACTTCCAAAAGTATACACCATAATTGTTGGTGAGTCGGTTTGTCCAGCTGGGACCAGTTAGGTGTAGTGAGAATACTTTTAGTCGATGTGACCATCGGTCAGTTGTACTGAAAGTAAAGACATCTGGGTGACATCATTTTAGAGATAGTTGGATTTACCACCGTTGTATGGAGGACAGACAATTCTTTTGGTAAAGAGTATTGTTTCCTTGTGGACTATTGGCACTGTAGCTTAACAAATCATCCTGTAAATAGTGTGTAAGTGTAGCTATGTGTAGCATGTCACTGTGAAGGGACTGTGAGTGGGAGTGGTTCTTCTATAATCTATATGTGTTGGTAGCTGTGAAATGGAGCATTATTCGTTGTAACTGTAGAATAAATAGTGTAGTATTTTATCACTGCCCTCTTTTCATTGAGTTGTGCGTGTGGCAAGTAAGGGGGTGGGGGACTGAGCCGGAATGGTTTAGAGATTGACACAAAAATAAGGCAGCGATCACATTGTTAGTTTCTCCCTTCTTGGCACATATTTGTGTTGTCAGAGTTCTGGTTAACGACCAGACTATTCAAAGCACACAAAAGTAACCCTAGATATACGACAGAGCAATACCACAACATAAACAGTCTAATGGTAGGTGACAGTGATGGTGGTGGTAGAAGTGGGCTTCTGCATGCATGTACAGAAGCTTTCCTGCAGCCTTCTGCACACCAATATGCAAGTCACACAACACACACACAAGAACCAGCGCACATTCCTGCACACACTCCTTCTCACTGCCACAGTGCTACACAACATTCCAATTCTCATACATTTATGCATATGATGGAATGAAGCAAACACAAAACTACCTGCAAAACTCATTTCATCTTCCTCACCTGGATGCCAGCATGGCTGCAAAGGTAGAAATCAAACTCAGTTGGGTGTGTGATGCCCATGTCCACTGTGGTGCCAGCAGGGATGTTGCCACTGCGCCCCGTCTGATCTTTGCGATCAGCACAGAACAGGCGCGTGTGATGGCGCTTTTGTACCACAATGAAAGTGATTCCTGGACGATAGTCTAGCTCCAGCTTTGTGCAAGCTTCACGGATTGCCCGCAGTTCATGACTTAGCACCTGCACCAAAAAAAACGAACCAAACAAAAAAAAAAACCTCCTGAATCTAGATTCCTGCATTTGTGCAGAAACATGCCCAGTTTCTTGTGGCTACTGTAGTTGCACAAACTGAAGAAAGACACAAGCAACAAGTGCAGCTTAGACATGTAAGCCTTTTGCACCATGCAAAGTGTGTACGCAGCCCCACTTTGATCTGAATTGTTCTTTTCAGTCAATCATTTCTCACACAATATAAGTCAACTTAAGCATGAAACTGCTTGGAAATACAATCAGCTTCAGAAAACCCTAAGGCCAGGTAAGAGAGGTGTCAGTGCTTCTATCACCTGTCCTTACCTAAAAGCCTCCTCAAACTTCACTGAAAGAGTGAGTTCCATAGGCTCATTTACTGTACTTGGGGGAGTTATAACCCAGTCCAAAAAATGAACAGGTGCAACTCACTGCATGGAACTGTCCCTCGCTGACTCCGTCACGGTAGAAGATGATACGAGTTGGTTTGAAGCGTGTAGACCGGTAGAATTGTATCAGAAGTTCACGAACCATGGTGGCCAGCTCGTAGATTATTTCCTGTCGGTGCTCTTGCACCCGGACTGCTGCAGCATAGCGACTAGGATGGGCATCCATGCTACCCACCACCTGGCAAAAGAAACAGGCAGTGCTATCACAAAAGCAGGGACTGTATGTGAATGGGTGCATTCATGGGTGATTGAGTTAAAATACATGCAGTACATGATAATATCAATATCCCCACATTATCATGCTGATAATAAAGTTAGTGAGGTAAAAGAACTATTTGACTGTGATTTTTGTGTGGGGGGGGGGGCACACATCAGCACTTGACCTTATGCAAGAAAGAAACCAGAAAAAAATTGTATTTCCAAGAACCAACATATTCTTCACTATTAAGTATTTCGGCTGAACATCACTAGATTAACAGTCATGAGGAAGAGACCAAGGCATGGAAGATGATCAAATCAACGTTATCAAAAATAAATTTTGGAGGAATATCTACCCTTCCTTAAACTTACATAATTAGTTGCATCAGACAAGGAGCCTACAAATAATTCAGAAAGACTCCCCTTTTCTTTGAGAGCATTGCGTGACATTTTTAGTTCAGGGGAATACTAGTGGCAGTAAAACAAAAATAGTTTTGTCTTTGTTTACTTATGTCCTACGAAATTATAACAATTTGAAGCAAACTGTCACAGTCACTTTCTCACACTCTCACAATCACTATAACAGGTCAGAAGCCTCAAAAAGTTTTCAGTTTGCTCTCACTCCCCACTCCTCCAACCACAGAAAGTTAGCAATTTTAGGGCATAAAATTACTTGCAGGGGATTAGGATGGTGACAACACATATCCAGACTCTCTGTATATACAGAAACTTAATTCTAGCTGTGAGTTTCCTTTCACAGGAAATGAGAGTGGCTATCCCTATCCCCACAAAATACCTACCAAGGGTGACACCAAACTGTAAGGGGATTGCCACATTATATCAAAACTCTGGTTTCTATTCCAATAGGCACCCAAAGACTAATCAGAGAAATAAAACCTGAAAAACTTGACTTTCTACATCCATAGATGCTGGTTACTCATTAACAATTTTTTTTAAAAAATCAACCTGCCATGCACCACCTGCACACAAATTATTGGCCTGTCCATGCCAAATGAAAAGGAAAGGTAGGGTGATGAGAGGAGACACAATTTGTAAGATTAGTGTCGACTCTTTATATTAACAACCTATCTAAATGTAAAGGGATAATGAGGCATCTATCTCCTCACATTTAGCTCCAACCCCTGAACTGCGGAAAAGTGCTAATATCCTTCCACTGTGACAAACTCAATAAAAAGCATTTCCCAGAGCTGTGCACACCACCAGCAGCCTTAAACTCACACTCCTGGCTGGTCGTCTGGATGCTGAGACTAGACGATAGCCTCATTAGGAAAAGGGCTCAAGTGAGAGGGGACAATCAAACATAAGCCGCCCAGCCACCCTTCACTGCCAGTGCGACTAATAATTTTGTCACCTTGCTAGGACATGGCAGAATTTTTTAAAGTCAAAATAAAAGTTAAGAGATGCAGATGACAAATACTTAATAAATAAAATCCTAGTTGCAAGAATTTTACTAATTTACTAATTTTACTAAGATCATTTAGGTTAGATGCACTGGTGAAATTTCTAGAAAGAAAATTCTGAACCTGTATGTTGGCAATTTCACATGATCCTAAACTTTTGCACCATTCACCAACGGTTATTAGTATTATCAATAAAGCACAATAAATTAATAATGTTTTCAGAATTCGTAAATTCTGAATGGGGATGTTTGAGAGATCTGGAAATCTGAAAGTATACGTCAAAGTTTCACCTTTGTAGATATGAGAAACACTAACATGAACATATCCCAACAATTTCCCTTACAATACTTCCATGCACTCATACACACACACACACAGAGGTGCAAAAGCCAAAATCACCTTATTTACTGACAATGTGCTATTACTTATATGCTACACATGCATGCCATGAGCGAGGAAACTATGTTAAATCAAAGTGGATTTTTAGTACAAAGTGGAACCTAAAAATACTCTAAAAATATCTCCACTCTGCCACTGTCAGCAAGGTGTTCAGAGCAATTAACACAACAGGAAAAGCCTTCAACTGAACATACAGCAAACCAAACCAAAAAAAAAATGGCACTGGACATAGAAGGTCAGTCTGACCCAGCTGAACTGTGTTCCCAAAGTTACCAATCCTGATGAGAAGCAGTCTGCTCTTGAAGTTCTGGTCAGCTATGCTCTGCTTAGCGAATATATGCTAGTACTGAGTAAGAGTGAGCAATGCTGATGTGACTTACTGCTAAGACTTGTACAGTAAGACAGCAAGGTTATGGCTGAAGAAATAAGAATGGCAACAACAGCAAAGAAAGGGGAATTTTATAAGAGAAACCTGTTTAAGCAGAATATTTTGCAATACAAAGACAACAGGTAAGTTTATTTTGCAAAACTTTAAAGCCTTTGAGGCTGACAAATGCCATAAAGCCTGGGAGCTACTTTCTTCATACATGTATATATATATAAATCTAAACATCTACACTAAAGTTAAAATTGTAGATTAGGTCAGTACAAACTGAACTAAAAAAAAAATTATTGCATGTAGAAATCAAGCCATGAGTTTTAAAATTGTGTGTCTGGATGCCCTTTTGTATTGCTTCCACAGCAACTGGAGTAAAATTTGAAAAGACAAAAATTTTGGAAATTTTAACCCTTATCTTTCAGTCCTCTTCTTCAAAGACCATAAGACGCATTGAATTTTTATCCCCTGCCCATTCATTAAGATGAAAAGATGTAGCACTGGGATTAATGGGTTAAGATTTTTTTTTCAAAACAAAATCTATCAGTTACATTAACACAAAGTATCTGTAATGTAACCAGTACTTCTACTGAACAGTTTTCAGAATTTTATTTACAAAATCTGAAAAATGTGCAAATCCATTACGAAACACCATTCTATACAAGCAGAAAAAAAAGTTGTTACTACCAATGCTACACATTTTTCTATACATTTACTACACGTGCACGGAGATTGAAAACAGTAATAAACAGAGCATGGCAGACAGCAGACTATTTCTCAGCACGGGGCTGTGCACTTACTGCTGCTATGGAAGGTTTACTGGAGTCGCCGGCAGGAGGGTGAGTGACATCAGCACCAAGAAATATGATGGGCTCCCGGAACACCGCCGGGCTGCAAGCAGAGAGAAGTAGCACCTTTGGATGGGTCTTGAAGGATAACAAGGCCAGCAGCATATTTTAGCCACCTGGCCATGAGGTCTACAGGGTGGTGGTGCCAACATGAGCTCGATTCTGAGGCAGCAGGGACAGGCAGCTGTGGATGTGTGTTTCCCACATGAACAAGTGCCACAACATATGGCGTGTTACACTGAAAACCCTCCCTGGCAATGTCCTGAGGCAACAGGGTGGGTTGGAAGGGTGTGCAGGTGGAGCTTGACACATGTAAGCCTGTGTGTCACAGCCTCTTGAATCAATAGGAGAGAGAGAGAGCGGCTTTTTCACAGACCCAAATTATTACCTTCCTGCATTTCTTGTTGGTTCCACAGTAACACGAACATCTATTTTACAGAGGTGTCTAATTCTCCTTCAAACCAAGGAGAAAAACAAGAAACTCAAATTAAAAAGAGAGAGAGAGAGAACCTGGAAGGGAAATAACATAGAAAATAACTCCAAGGGCCTCAGGTCTATTATTCAAATCTTGGAGGAATTTGATTTCAGATGAGTCTTTTAAGGTACCATGTTTCTGAACAAACCAAGCCATCTGGTTTCAGTAGTCTTTTCACCTACATGAAATTAATGGTGATAAGAATCCACAAATTTTCCAAATACCTTGATACAGAAGAGGAGGGGGGATTGGACAGGAAAAGAGGCAAAGACAGATAAATATTCACCAGCATTAAAAAAAAGGATTTCCTCCTGGCTCCCCACCCCCCACCCCTGGGGTACTCATATGGGCTAAGGCTTCCAGAAGACAAAAATGGGGGACCACTTTTTTCCATCACAGCTCCAGGAGAAACTCACTGCTGTCTTGGTTATTTACTATACATGTAATACAGCTTCCAGACCAACTCAGGTCTCTTCCTCCTACAGCAGACGGCCATGGGCAAACATCTATCTTCCAGCATAGACATCAAAAGGTGTGCTGTCCCCTCCTTGGCAGCTTGCTTTTTTGCTCATGAACCCTGGTCTGGTGCCAGTGGCCCAGTACTAACTATATCCTGCAGGCCAGAGGTCATGCAGATCACAGCACAAGTGTCAACGCAGCACTATGGCACTTACAGCACCGATGGTGGGTTTGCATTTGTCTCCCACAGGTGGGTGAGTGATGGTGGCCCCAAAGAAGCTGACTGGCTGCTGGAAGACAGGGGGGCTGCACCCAAACATCAGACAGCTGTTAACTGAACTGACTCCTACCAGCACAATAATTATGCCATAGACACATTGCCATAATCCTAAATGGGCCAACAATGTGCCCTCTCTCACCTAACCCCGATAAAACAGCCATGCCAAAAGAAATCCACGGCAAATCAAATTCTGATCAAAGTCTGTGATGAGAAAAAGAAATTAAGTAAAAAAATGTTTCAGACTCCTGAATTCTAGACTTTTGGCTGGATGTCTTGTCCTGCTAGACTTGGAATCTTATCAGAAGTTGCAGAAGATCTAGCAAATGTCTGCTAAAAGCAAATTGCACTTCACCAACAAAAAGTCACCTGATTTTGCCAGCTATTAACTATTTAGCTAAAGTGCAGAATTCATGAGTCTGAGTTGGAGTCAAATACAATATTCCATCTCATATTCTGGTTAACATCTTAATCAAAAATGGTTAAGACTTCTTCTCAAATTACAAGATTCACACTCTCAGTTATGACACTGCTGATACAAAAAAAAAAATTCAAACTGCAACAAACAAAATCTGATCTAAAACCTGACCAGCATGACCAACAAGCAAAAAAATAATGCAATGACACAAAAATGATGGAATGTTATCAAGTAAAATCTATTCCCAACCTGCATCCTATCACCCTCTTCATAAAGTCTAGAAATGAAAATGGAGGATGCCCAACTTACCGTATGCTTGGAAGAAGGATGCTGTTAACACCCCCAAGTTTGACATTTATCTTCAGGCACAGGTTGGATAAGGTCTGTGGCGTGGTTTTATTTACGTTCTTTGACTGTACACACTGAGTAGCTAATCCAAACAATATGTCACCCACTCGTTTAACTTCAGCTGCACAAAGATATATTTAAGACAAGTCAACAGTTTTAGCAATTTAGTTTGGTCTGCAAGAACAACAATATTTACTGGTCAATTATTTAAGGTCAGGTCTGCAATGATGGCCATCTCATGGCAAAGCAAGGAGAGGAGGAGGCAACAAAAGGTGCTGGAGAGAGGCAGGGAATGGGAAGGTGGTGATAACTAGAGCACCCAAAGAAAGCCCCAAAAAGCCAGCCCTCTCAGCAGGTGCCACACGAAAAGATGTACATTGTGCATGCCCCACATATAGGATCTGAACCCACAACCTCCTGTATTGGTGGGAAATTGGTGGGAAGCATATGTTATCACTATGCTGTTGACTGCACCCCCCCCCTTCCCTCCACAAGGGGAGTTAGTTCTTTTCCAAAGCATTTTGCAACTTTCATGAAGTGGAATTAGCTACTCTTCATAACATTCACAGTAGCTTATTTCTTTTTGTTCGAAGTGTCATCTCAAGTAAACAATAAAAGCTGCATCACAGGAAGTACCTGACTCTGTAAGAGAGGCCTCGCCCAGAGGAAATACTTGTGCTACAGGAAAAACCTGATCCCAGCCACTATGTCTCCCAGTGACAGGTACAAAACTTCTGCACTACTGCTAAACTGTCACCCACAACAGCAGATTAAGGCCAGATATGGCAGATTCTGATTTTGTTTTTCACATTTAAGATATTCTAACAATTTAACATGTCCTCTGTCCTCCTCTGTATACATATAAGTGGTTCTGCACTAAACAGTCTAGAAATATTTTTGTCCATAAAGATGATATGGGATTTTGTGATTATTCACATTGTGCTTATTTCTGAGAATAGTTTGAAAAGCAAAGAAAACAATTAAATTTATTTTAAAAAATTGGATTAATTGGACTAGAACAATAATCAATCATGCTGTTGTTATGCAAAGAAACACTTTTTTTAATGTCTGTATTTCAGCTAAAAGATCTTGTAAAGTGTTTTAATATGTAGTTTATCCTGTGATAGCATCTACTTCCTGCTGTTTCTTAACCTACGCTGCTTGCTGTACCAACAGATAGATGGAACATGACCCAGAGCAGACAGATCACGAGATCACAACTATGGATGCAGTCTGTGATGACAAACATAATTTTCTTGTTGATGGCACAATTGTTTTTACCACGAAAGCAGCAAAATAAAAACAAAAACAAAAAAGGACAACACATAGTCGATAGCCTATACTGCCGTACATGTCGTGTCCACTGGTGTTCGAAGCATTTTAACATTTTTTTATTACAATGTAGGCAGACCGAAACTGGCTCAAGCGTTTCTTGCAAATAAGTGGAGAAACGCTTGATGATCTGCTCCATCTGGTAGGTCCACATATCACAAAGCAAGACAACAAAGACTCTGTGTGTGTGTGTGTGGTTGTTGTTTTATTTTTGCATGTCTTTGCAATCTTTGTGTGATTTCAAAGATACAGCAGCACCTCCCAAAGTTCAATGAGAGATATACCACTTGCACTACTAGCCATATTTTAACTAAGCTTGGCTTTATCAGCTTTCGGTGTGGCTGACTAATGAACTCTCTTTTCCTAGCTCAGTGCACTGCACACTATCTGCCTGGCAGCAGGGACCCAGGCTTCAAAAGCATATATTAAGACACAGCTAAAAGTGTCACAATAGACTTGTAACCCTTGTTAGCAAGCGGATGATTTAACTGGTTAGAGTTCATTCTCCCATTCCACCTGTGAAGTATGGGGGTGGGGGGGTGTAGTAAACGAGGGAGAGTGAAAACCCTAGGAGGTTGTATCGGTATGTTTTGAAACACTTTGTGAGTAATAACCATAGGCTCTTGTGCCATGTCTCATGTGATGCAAGCACTCGAGCGGCATATGAACCATTTGAACCAGATAAAGAAGCCAGCATGAACTGCTGTGTAAATTGGACTTCCAAATGTGCTCAAAATGATCTCCCCTAACAGCAGCTTGATAAAAACGCCGTCTAACAAACACAAGCGAAATGCACTTACATTTAAAGAGAGAGATTGACAAAGTAGAGAGGAGTGAGAATGGAGAAACGGCAATCAGCATTACGAAATCAGTGAATGCTAGAAAAACACAGATTCAAACAATTATTCGTGAGAAGAAGTCAATCATGGAGAGGTGGGAGAAAAATGAAAATGGAACACAGGAAACTTTCCAAGTGCGAAAAAACTGTGTGAGCTCCGTCATCGATGTTTGAAGTTAATAAAATTGCATGTAGTGTAGTTTTAATTTTATAATTTTTTAAGTTTAAATAAATGTCTGCACTTTACTACAATCTTGGCTTTTTCAGTCTATCTGTTTAAAGAACAAAATACAAGTATATTGATGCATGCACAAGTTTACAGTAACAAGTGCTGACATGGTCGTTTTAGTGCATGTTTCCTTATTAAAGGAAAGCTTAACCTTAGAAGTAACCTGCCTTGATGAGTGACGTCAGTTACCCCGGCAGGGAGAAAGCTACTGCAGCACGCAGCCGATAGCGCTCAAAGCAGCGTCGTCACAGATATTGGGCAGACGCTTTTACAGCTGAACGCAGCACCGCGCTGACACCATACTACTTGAGCCGGCCATATATACATTTAAACTTTATAAACTCTTTTCTTGTAAAACAAAAGTGTATCGACCAAAGTAAAATACTTCTTAGTACAGTGCATTAATGAACAGATCAATAGGTGCCTACGTTTTTGCGTGTGGGTACGTCTGCGTGCGTGACTGAGCGTGTTGTGTGTTAATCATTGAGTTTATTTATCAATATATGTATATTCTATTGTCAGGTGAACAACGATTGGCATGTGTCCTTTGACATTTTTTCTTCTGAATACCCTCCTGAGGGTAAAAGAATAAAGAAACATGACTTGTTAGTGACATCGCTCTCAACTGTAATCATCTGTTCTCACTCTCAGGCTCAGCTTCCGTCCAGTCTTGCCTTACTGCAATGCCTTTTTCATTGGCCCACTTTGTATTGATAATTGTCGGAATGGTTCCTTTCTTTAACTTTTTCTTAAAAGCCTTGAAGCCAAGCGAAGCAGCCACATCATTTTCGTAGGTGCCTTCAAAGCACTCCCTCGTAAAATGGTCCTCGCACACGAGGTGCGATTTGTGCCATTACTCTTTCGCATGACGAGGCAACTTGGCGTTCTTTAAATTTTCAAGCCACTTTTTACATAGTGCATAGAAATCTTTTGATTTTGCTGGATTCGGAATCCCAAAAAAAGCTTTTCTGGCTTCCGTCTACATTAAACGATTTGCACTGTTCGTTTAAACAGCCGAACGCTTTGCACTGTGGCATGTTGAATGCTTCTGGGGAACTGACGTCACCAGACCAGATGACAGCAGCAATATTTTAATATTTTGCTTTCATTCGCGAAAGAGTACCAAAACATGGCGATGTCCGTGTGCCATTATTTACCGAAATTAAAACGTGGACTGTATGGAAATAGTACTGATACAGCTTGAAATTTATGGTTGACAAGACTCACAATATCAATATCTATGAATTCATCTCAAGTTGCGTCTAGGGTTAAGCTTTCCTTTAAGACCAGCTTTTTGGGTGTAGCAATAAGGAGGGACTACTGTATGATAATCTTTTTTGTTTGGCAATTCATGTTTCTTGGAAAAAAATTTCACAGGCAAAGGTTTAAGAAGCTGGGACACATACCAAAAGGAATAACAGAGAATGGGCAGCACAAACTAAATTTTAAAAAAAAAAGACGAAAGAAGATTACTGTACATAGAACAAAAGTTATGAGCTTTTACAGTTTTGGGTTCGGGTGCAATCTTGGGAAACTTTCAAAGCGATGGAATATATTTTGCAGAACTGACTTTTTGGAAGTTTTAGCATATGATTTTTCAAACAGAATTAAAATGAAAGTTATCTATTAAGTTTTAACATATGACCTTTTAAATAGAATAAAATAAAAGTTATCTCTAATATAGCTTTTTCTTTTAAAAAAATACTTTTACTGTAGTATATGGCTTTAAACCTAAAGTAACAAAGACCATTAACATAACCAACGGACTATTTTTAGTTAATCTGCTGAAAGCATAATAAGCCCTGACTGGATTAGTGGATACCAACGACGAATTCACTAAAATTCAACCAACTACTTTGACAAATGAAAAGGGCAGTTAGGAAACCAGCGCATGTATATAGGTATCAATAATGGTAAGATCTGAAGAGAGAACAAGTCACAAGGACTGACCGTATACAGGTGTCTTGCCAGGCAAGACAACGACAATCAACTGCAAGCCCTGGTAGGTGTTCTTCAAGTATCGGAACATGGGCTCCACCTGGTCGGGGCCTGTAGCATACTTGCAGAAACATGGTTGGCCCATAATAGGCATGCCAGCATCGTTAGAAATGCGCTGAAGATTCTGAGTGAAGTTCCTGTATGCGCACACACATACACAAGCATATAAATTATCTGCATATCCTCCCTGTACACAGCTTCTATCGGTCTGTACCTTTTTTCTCCATTAGTTTCTCTTCCCCTCCACCCTCACTCTCTCATACACACAGATGCACATACACACACTCAGACACATGCATGCACTGCAAGCAGGGAAATGGGTGTGGGACATGATAAATATGTAACAACCAAATGCTCCCAACCTTAGAGCATCCTCACGGACATTGCGTTGAGGGGCGAAGCAGGCAATGGCCCACACTCGTATCTCGATGCCATAATAGAACTGTTTGCCACGCATGTCCCACACACCCTGATTGGGCACGGCCTGTGCTTTGGTCTAGATACCACAAAAATAATGACTGCTCAAGAAACTATATTGTGCATTAAATCCATGACCACCTTATTTTTTTGACCATACAATCTTAGCTAAACCATATTTAAACTATAGACTACCATAAAGCGCTACCGCCACCAACCACCCAAAAGCCCCAAGGAAATAAACCTGCCTTTTTTTTTTGTAAAGAAAGTCAAGTTATCCAATGAAAGAAAATATGAAAACAACTTTACGTATATATCTTAAGGTGTATAATGCAGGACCAAACACATTGTTGTAAGGTGGGTATGCCATTAGACATTTTCACTACAAGTTAAAGAAAAAGCAGTTTACAACTAGTGGATGAACTTGTGTAACATCCACAAGGCTCCAAAATTCTGCCTTACCTCTGTCAAAGTTTCCTTCTGCCACTTCTCTCGTAGCTGTATATCCTTACCCACTTAATAAATGGGCTTTGGAGACTAAGCTAAATGTTCATGCCTGAACTATACTTCCACAGATATTTCCTGTTATATTACAGGTTGTATTTACATTAAATTTGTTTCAATATTTACATCAATAGGAATCAAGAGTGCACTGACCTGAATAGCAAAAAAGTTATACTTAAATGTGTAATTAACTTGAAATACTGATTTCTTAACAATGGAGAGATCCTGTTTCTTTATACAAAGTTAATTTTTCAAGATCTGTGTGGTATGGTTGCTATGTTTCACAAGCTATGCCAAAACAACGGTGCACCAATCCACAGCCCAGTGGTCCACACATCACAGCGCCCAACAAAGCTGTTACGCCAACTTACCAGACACACAGGCATCCACAACCACTCTTAGACACTTTAACCTACAGCAGTTAAAGTGGGGAAACAAGGAGAAAAACCCAACAGCATAGATGCAACTGATGAAGAGTTCTGCCTTTCATGGGTTCCTTCTAGAATACATATTTCTAATACACTTGGCATGATGATCCTTTTCTTTAGAATATCAGATCATGACAGTCTGCTCATCCCATAATTTTATCTAGTTGGACCTGTCAAGCATGCATTTGTGTTCTCTGGGTTCCTCCTCCCTCTCTTTCACAAGTGCACACACTTACACACCTGCTCCCTGTTCATCACATGCATGCTCATGCACATGCACACTCTCTCTCTTCCTTCTTTTCAAAGGCTACAGGCAAGTAGAAACTGTTTATTTGCATTTTAGTACAGGTCGAATGAAAGTACATACTACACCACAAGGCTGCACACAGACACTGCACTTTAAGCAGCATGCGAAAGAGGGAGAACAAATCAGGCCCATTTATGAGGCCAAGAGAAAAGACACTGACAGGTCCTTTTCCTGTGGTCAAAGAAGTCTGGACTAGATGTCAACCTAGCTAGAAGGAACCCTCTCTAAGCTGTGGATGCATGGACCATAACCATAGAGAAAGAGAACTAAGGCTGGCACAGTCAGAAAGTGTCTTACCCTCCCGCCATACTGCAATTTAGGGGCTGTAAGAACTCGCCCCTCCACTTCCATCATTTGAGTGCTTATGCTGATTCCAAAAGTTTGCAGGTATGGGTCCGCATTGAAATTTGCCTTGCGCACCTACAGTTGAGACAAGAGTGTGCCGGGGACGGCAAAAAATAAATTGGAAGAAACCCAATCCTCGATCGAAAGTTTACACTTTCGATTTTTTCCCTCTCCCAAAAAGGTCAAGGTGGCGATGGCTGTCGAAGATCTGCTGTCATCTGGCTGGGAATAAGAGCTCTGGTGTGCAAAGCGTTGTGTTCAATTTTGTGCAAGTGCTGCCGCTGGCCCCTCTCAGGTCATGTTAACAAGGCTCTGAAAAATCTCCATGCCTGCACCTAAGATCAAAATCTTTTTCTCTTTTCATTTTTGTTCCGAAAATGCAAGCACAAAGAAACTCTTTGTGCCATTACTGTTCTGATTCAGCAAAATCTTTATGAGGTACTGAAGTTACACAAGCAGTGAATTTTTCCAGAGCCCAATACAAAGAAAACCAGTTAGCTGGAGACAGGCACCACTGCAGAGACTCGGGGGGAAAAAAAGCAGACAAAGAGTGGACACAACAAAACAAGGTCCAGGAGCTGGCATCAGATATAAAATGGAAAACACATATGCCTACCCGTCCTCCATATTGCAACCTGGGCACAGGGAGGACGCGGCCTTTGACCTCGGTCATTTGGGTATCAACACTGATGTCAAAGGTGCGCAGGTAGGGGTCATTGTTGAAGTCAGCTTTTGACACCTGGCAGGCCGAGCATGACAGGAGAGACCAAGCCACCAAGTGAGACAATCATCATGGGCACACAATGAATCAGCAACAATATCTCATAAAAAGACACATGACAAGCCCACAGCCAGCGCCAAACATTACGCATGCCCTGCTGTGAGCTTCGCAAACATTCTCAGTCAGAATGTAAAGTATGCCAGTGGAACCTGCACAATGTCGTGATTCCCATCTTATCCTTCTACCACATAAACCTTACCAAACCTCTCAGTAAATCTTGCCTCAATTCTCATCAACCAATCTCACCTGGCTAACACTATAGGTTAGCTTCTCTGTAAATCTATCATGATTCCTATCTACTTTCAATTTTATGTCACAGGTCACTTGACTTGGAATGGCCTTCACAAAACTTCAGAGACTGCAATGAAATCTATCGATCTTTTTCTTGTACTTGGTTGTAGAAAATGGTTCTTCAAGGTCTAAGTGAAAGAAAAGCTCTATATACTGAATTGGTTCTCAGTTGTCTATGAATAGTTGTATACATGAGCTACAAAATAATTTATAAAAATCACATTTTGTAAACCAGATTTACCAAAATTACTTTATGGAGGGGATGAAGAATGTGCGCGTCACTGTTAGACTTGTGACTGCTTTACTGGGTTGGGTCTGGGAGCTCCCTAGGCCCCAGTGAGGTCTAGGAGCAGTGCCTCGGTGGGAGAACTAGAGGAGCAAACACCCCCCCCTCCCACTTGCCTAAAACAAGACCTTTTTTATTTTAAGAGTAATTTTCCGGCCATTCTAAAAGCTAATTTATGAAAACCAATCAAAACATTTTTCTGACTGGTTTTAACCATAAAATCACTTCTAATGTACCAGATGTGGTTCGAGCTAAGTAAGCACATTTTTGCTACATTTTAAAAAAAATTATGATAAAATTGATTTTGGGGGATAGTCTCAAAGGTTTCACATAAAAACGACTTCAGTTTGGCATAAATATGCCAAATGATGTACAATTCAGGTATATGGTAGGTGCATGTGAGAGTGTAAGAGAGAGAGAGAGAAGAAAGACATTTTACAAACCTGAACTAAAAAATCAGGAATTGGTTTATTGTTTATTGTATAAACTTTTCGCCCTATACGTCATGGACACATGCTTGCACACAGGTAGTTCAAAGCTTAACATGTGCAAACATAAATCCGTCCATTTGTTTTAAGCAGATATTAGTCAAACTTTGTCTGCAATGGGCAACCAGGTCTTTGGCAGACTTCACTGAACACACCTCTGACTTGAGAACACAACTTTACAGCAGTGCTGATCGTAATGAAAGCCACAACTGCAAATCTGTACTCATCAATTCAACATTGCTGATTTGGGGAAAATAACTGTAAACTATTGTATTCTTATGAAGAAAAGTGAGAACAAAACAAACTAGTCTACAAAATCCTCAGTGTTTCCACTATTATGATTTCTGCAATATGAGGTTAGTTTTTTTCCATATTATGTGGTACAGTCAGAAAAGCATAATGAAAGAAAATGTGAAAGGCACGATCATTAATGTTTATCAGCTCAACTTTTTTCTTAAAATAGGAATATTGCATTATGAGCATTACTCATACAGAATAGTATACATGTGTCAGTTTTGTTATGCTTTGTAAATACAGCTTTTCCAGAAAGTGAATGAAAAGCAAATTACAGTATGGTTTTCATTAGAAGCATACGAAAGAGGTGCAACACAAAAAGATGGCATGTTATCAGCTGTTCACCAACTACAGGACACAAATGCAAACACAGATACTTCAAAGATGAACACAATGACCCCAATGCACCTAGAAATGAATAGAAATACTGACACAGGGTAAGAGTACATCTGGTGTGTGTGTGTGTAAGAGAGAGAGCGAGAGAACAAGAGCGAGAGACACAGTGTGGTATGCAAGCACAGTGTGTGTGTGTGTGTGTTAGCAAGAGAGACAGTGAGAGAGTGGAAGTAGAAGGGAAAGACAGGTCTGGTATGCAAACACATGCATGTACACCATGCATTCAAGCACAATGATATGACTGTCTGCAAATGAGTGCACAAGCACATATGAATGGATGTGTGTGTGTGTGTGTGCATGTGTGGACATGCCCACACAAACATGCATGTAAAATGCAAATATGTATACAACTGTGAGCACTCACACATCTGAGTATAAACTGTACGCTTCGAGTTTATAAGAAAGAATTATTAATATCTTTGTGTTTTTGACCGAAAAATGAATAAATACTGCAAATGCAATACATGGTTCTTGACTATATGTGCACTATAACCAACCATAAGTTCAAAATGACTATTAAAAAAAATGTCCCCCATAATTGTGATACTGGTGGCTTGATCTCTCCTGCCTGTTTAGGCAGTCAGGGTTTTATGCTGAATCGCATCTCATATTTTACGCCTGGAAGTGTAGACTATTGAAGAGAAGTCTTAAATTATGTAGGACAAACATATTTTCAGCAATGCTCAGTTGCTTATATCTGAAAAAGAATATTCTGGTTTTACAGAAAAAAATGAGCATGCTGTCAGAAAACATGAGAATGATATGATTTGACAAATATAAATGAGAAAGACCAGCAAAGCTATTCTGCTTTTAGATGGAGTTTCTTCCATAACAAACTTTCTCCTGCTTAAAGAATCACTGGGTCAAAGTCAGAGAAAAGCAGGTTATTAAACATTATATTTTACCCAAACTGGCAAGTAATGCAGAAAATGCTAACAGGAAATGAATGTGAACTAGTCTACTCAACAGACATTTAGGTTTCTATTTTTCCTCTGTTAACTCAGCAAGGCCAGTGTGCTGCTCTTTCGTGATTTGTGTAATTCTGAATTGCAAGCAGCAGTAGTGTATTGTGTCAAAGAAACCTGAAACATCCCTTCTGACAAGCAGAGACTATACTGGTCTACAAATAAATGTTATCATTTTCTCATCCATCCCTGGAAAAAGAGTATCAATTTTTCAGTTTGAAAGCTCCATCAATGTTCAAGCCAGCAGTTTCGTGCCTGCTTCTACATTCAGTGCAAATTCTGATCACCAAGGTCACAGTTTCTGCCAGCAGTTTCCAATGGTGTTATCTGCGGTGGCATTCCTTGCTCACCCCAACCTCTCTCAAATCTCAGTAAAATTCGGCACCACTTTTTTCTGTCATAAATAACAAATAGTGAGGTCTGCAAGACACAGTATCAGTGACTGGTCCCAAAATATGCACTGACTGAGGCAAGCAGTCATATTGGATTCTATTACAGGGGACCATGCTATCTGTAGGCAAGTATGCACAGAAAAATTGTTAGTGATGCAAATACACCTTGACTTTGTTTCCAATTCCATATTTTTTTTAATATCAATACGTATTAATTTCATTCACACTCACCCTGACACATACGTGCGTGCATGTGTGCAATTATTGTAGCCTAGCCTCCTACAACAACAGTGTGATAAGAGTGTGCACATAAGATGCCGACAAATAAAGGTGCATTTGCATCCTAACGGCTACAGTATTTTTCCCTGGAAGTGCCACTCCTGCCGACAGTATTCTGTAAACTGATCTCAGCTCATGGCTCAACTATGGATGGTCTTGCCGAGTTCTAGGATAGGGTGGCATGTGTAGCAACACGCACATGGTCGTGAGATCCAGTCATGGATTCTCCTCACAAATCAAGCTCAGTTTCTTCTTACCCAGTCACCTGGCCTCAGCTGACATGAAATTTGCAGAACACTGTCACTTTCAGCAGGATTTTTGTATCTGGTGGCTCAAGCCAAGAATCAGTTACCAGACCCAAGCTCTTAGACAATGGGGGAAAAAAGCTCTCTTGAGCATCTTCAAGCTCAGCATGTAAGACTACTTGTAGACAAGCTGCAAATGCACTTCCCAAATGCAATACAGGAGAAAAGCAGCAGAGTATCATGTTAAAATGTCAGTTTTTGTCAAACATTATTTCTGTTGTGAAATCCCCTAACAACACATACAGAAAACAAGTACAGAAAATTAAACTAGCCACTTATCTTAACTGAATATATTGGCAGGATGAACATTCTGTATTTTTTTAAATGTGAAATCCAATATTTGGTGCTAAAATCGTTCTTTAAAAAAAATGTCTTCAAACATCTTAAGAACCAAATAAATATGCCATTTTCCTTTTTTTGTTCTTTAACCAAATATAAACCAAGACATTTATCAATTCTGGTCACAATTACAGACTTAACATCTTTATGGAGAACTGAAAGTGCAAGCAAGATTTATAATAAATCTGGCTAATTTATATGTCAATGCTTACCAAGTTGTTGATTTCCTTTTCTCGGTCCGGAGCAGACCTTGCAGTAGCCTGAATGAGACAACACACCAAAATGTGAACTATCATATTTTTTACTCCCCCATTCCCCCACCCCCACCCTCTCTCCCTACTGCCCTTCCTCTCAGAATGCTGTTATCTGCACACAAATATAAAAATACACATCCTACTTCATGAGAATTTCTACAATTTCTCTTACATACATGCACACCTTTGTCAATATCTGAACTGAAATGCAAATCCTAGGACTGCTGACTAAATCTATTAATAATTACAGACAGCAAGTGAACAGTTTACCACCTTTCTCAACTTTCACCAGACCCTTTTAATGCTATAAAAATTATTGTGATTGTTACTCCCCCCACATTGCATCTTGTTTTTTAAGTACAAAATATATAATATTAATGAACACTAAACAGTGTCGCCCAGAAAACATCTGATAATAGTTTGCAAGAGCTGATAATAACACTAAATCGAAAAAGCCTTTACAGAGCTTGATTCAAACATCCATCCAAACCCTCAAAACCTCAAAAGCGTAGCCTGCAGCTAGCTGGCATGTCTTTAGACAACTACAGAATGCCGCACGATGCCAAACCCATTGAACTGGGCCCAGGATTCAGCAATGGTGGAAAAGCTATTACAAATCACATCCAGGCATGTCTATTTTAAATACTGAAGTCCACTGTCTGAAGTATAGGAACTGAAGGGAACCATTAGAAAAGGTCAAAGAAAATTTATGACTGCTGACTTAAACGAGTCCACGAAGACCTCCTACATTTTAGATCTTCCTGACAAACAAACTGTTTTCTAAAATATATGAACCACACATGCACCAAGTACACAAAAAATAGGAAATTATACAAATGTGGAAGTTCCAAAAACAACTGCTTCCGGTGTTCAATCAACAGTTCAGGAAGTAGTCACTGATTTTCCTCTGTTTCTATCAGTTCAAGTGCACTCTTCAAAGTAGTGCTCAAGCTCAATGGACTGAGTGTAAAGTAGCAGCTCAGGTTAACTGTGATGATGAACAGTGTTTATTTTTAAGCTTCTGCCATCAATAACTGAATTGACCCTGGTTTTTCAGTTGGGCTATTGTTGTCATCACAACTGATGAATTTAAAAGCTCACGACTTTGGGCAACACAGCTGACTACCTCAACAATCAAGGCCACACACTCTCCACTCAGTCAGTGGGACTATTGGCAGCTGCTTCTGTTCATAGAGTTAAGCCTTGGTTCATACTTACTTGCCTGTGACTGGGCAACGTGTTGGTTGTGTGTGCTATTTCTGAATATCAGTCTGGCTTGGGACAGTAAAGGACAATCAACCTATTCATGTTCAAATTAGCAATCCTTTTAGGTGAAGTGCTCACAGCCATGGCGCTAATAGCAAGATATAAGAAAGCTTGCATCGGGTTTCGATGTAGATATTGAGCAAAGCATGTTTTCTACTTAAGCACGTTCAAGCTAAATGTGTTCTACTGCAATACCAAAACTGAGCTTATCGTTAGCTACTCTGATTAACATAAATCTTGGCAACAAAAACATCAATTTTTAACAAAATGGACGAACAGAAAAAAAGAACACCCAAGCAGAGAAACACAACTGTAAAAATACCACAGATCAGGATAGCACTATTTACATTTCTCACGATGCTTGGGAGAACCTGCTTGTTAGCAAAAGCCTTTCACTTCACTGCACGCTAATTTCTTCCTGGCAAAAAATACAGTTCACAAAGAAAATCCTACCTTGATGTGCACCTATAGGTTACTTCAATAGCAACTTTCTGCCAGAGGAAGGGGTGGGAAAGTGGGCTTTGGGGAGAGGAGAAATATTTAAGTTCATGCTCAGGGAGCATGCTCAAATAAGAATGCAGCTATGTGCAGCACACCTCTGGTAACCAGTGAAACATGCCCATAACTGGAATTACAGAAATGCTCAGATGCTCATCCAGTAGTCAGGGGACTAGAACACTCAGAAGGCAAGGGATGGCACACAACTATAATGGTGGGAGGAGGAGGTTTCAGGGAAAACATCATAGTTTTGTGCTCAGAAAGCTTACTTAAGAATGCAGCCAAAGACTATTATGCAACAAAAACGTAACATCTGCAACGACCATAGCGCAGCTCAGTGACAGCAGGTTTTACAGAAAAAAAATAACTGTGCGTGCAAGTGTGGCCTCACTGTAGGGAGGAGGTTGAAAGAAGCTAAAGGGCATTGAGTCTAACCCTTTCCCCACTCCATTTCTCTTCCTTCCATCAAGTTGGGTATTCGCTAGAGGTGGTTTAAAACGTTTTTAAACAAATATTTAAACATGACCAACAAGGATATAGAGTTTAATGTTGCTAGACACAGTTACCATATGGCCAACTATAGTATAATAGTGGAAGCTGCCTAGGCTTTTCTGATCAAAATTGCTGATAAGGAATTGCTGAAAGTTGTTCACTCTAATGCAACTCTAAAGCACAAGTCACCTCCACTGATTGTAATACAAGTTGACAGAAACTTGTCTGGTATTTGACCACAAATATTGTGTAAACTTATAGCTGTGACATCAGTATATTAAGACTTTTACTAGCATACCTACTTCATGTGAATGCAGGAGTGAAACAATGTTCGTAGAACCACATATGTGTGCAGCCAATGTTTGTGTAACACCACCACAGATCCACAGCCCACGATGCACCCAGCTCAGCAACCCCCCCCCCCCCCCC